>RCUC01039727.1:0-24294 GCA_003697995.1 Taxidea taxus jeffersonii | reverse complement strand
TTCAGTGGGTTTTAGCCACACTTAATGGGTACAAAGGACAATTTCTTCCAGACAGTCCCTAAGAATAGACTGTTCTCATGCATTCCAAATGCTCAGTCTCCATGGAGGAGACTACCTGGTCACAAGCATTTCCCAAGAGGGAATATAATATATCCCCTACTTCTCCTCACTGGTAACATCCCTTCCACCCCAACAAAACAAAACAACTTCAAACCATCCTGAGAACCTTGGGGAACTTTTTGGGGAGAAAGGAAAAGAAACCTTAAGAGGGGAGCAGGAGAGTGTGAGAAACTCCTCTTGTCTCCAAATGGAAAAAAGGCCTTAAAAAGCTGGATCAAAGGAAGAAAGGGGGTGGGGGAGACAGGCTGCTTAATTACAAAGACACCCTTTTAAAGAAGGCACAGGCCCTGGGAGAGGGCTCTTAGGAGAGGCATAGAAGCAGATGTACCCACTTAGAATTCTGGCACTCAATGGGACCTCAAGGTCATAGCATCCATCCCTCTGTGTTCTGAATAGACTGTTCTTAAGGGCATGCTAGAAAGAGTCTCATTCGCTCTTTACAAAACTTTAGAAAAAGCAACTCCACAAAATGCCTTGGGTATGCATCTGTCTAATAATTCCTACTTCACAAACCACAAATGAGCTTTCAATACCCAAATCCAAAACAGTATTGAATTTAAAATTTCCTTCTAAAATCTTTTAAATAGGTAAGCAGATCCACAACTTTCACAAAAAAGTTACTCTGCATATAAGCATGGTAGGGTTTACTGCATATTTAGACTATGAAGTTAGAAAAAGCACTTTCATTTTTACAGAGCCACAGAGTTTTCCAAAGAAAGAAGTATCTTAAAATGAAGTATGATGTAGTGCCAGAAAGTGTCTGTAAATGACACCGGATAAACCCATACAGAATAACTGGAACCTGAGTTATCATCTGTAAATAGATGCAACTACTCTACAACCACCTGGCTATTAAAATGTCCCAGGCCAGTTATAAAATGTAGTTTGGTCAGGCCAACTTTTCCCTCCCAGCTGATCTGAAAGACGATAGCCTTTAAAATTGTCACCCTGTGCCATTCCTTCCCTCCCTTCCTGCTTTCCTTTCCCCTGTTAAAATCAACCAACACAACTATTTAAAAAAATAAGTAAATAATTTGTTCCCAAATAAACCATGGGTTGCTGACAATCTGGTTACAAGTCTTTGAATACCACCACCCTTCTCATTTGGCCATGTTCACCCAATTGGAGATAGGTGGAAAATGGGTGAAAATTTATCCTGCATCCTAAATGGTATTGCGAAGTATTCTTAGCTACTAAACAAGGGTGCTGAAAGGTCTGAGAAGGCTTCAGAAAGGCTGGCCAGAGATAGGGCTTTTCATAAAACCTAGTTCAAGGTAACTTAAATTACCTTAGCCCTCCATTATTGAAGATTATGGTGACTAATTATCTTCCTCTCTGAATAAAAGAGAGTCATATTTTAAAAAGTTTTAAATGCCTCCCAACTTCTAGTCTTAACGTGGGGGTGGGGAACAGAAGGAGATAGGAGAACTACATCCAACACAACTCCACAATTCTTTCAAAAATACATGCTAGAGATTGAAATGCTGTTTCTTACAAACGTCCGCTTTCCTCTCTCATTTAATTGTATCTAGTCCCTTGCTGCAAATTATTATTACACTACTATTATTGGCAATTTACCAGGCTACAAAGGCTGTCACTCTCCGTCTCACTTTTCTTTGTTTTTATGTATCGATAAATCCATCTTGCTGTTGAAGCACCAGTGTACAGGGACCCAGACTTGGGACCCTCAAGACACCTGCATGATCCTGAGAAACTGGTCACTAACATCTATAAAGCAGATACTGGGCAATTCTGTCCTCACCGCACCACACCACACACACACACACACACACACACCCCGAAACGAGTGTAGCATTGTAGATTACTCCCAGACTTTTAGACTTCAAGAATTCACAGCCCCCGGGGGAGGGCAGTGTGAGCCCCCACCCCAACCCTAAGCATTCTGGAGGAACGCATCTAGCAATCTGAGATAAGCACAGACATTCCTCCCCAGGTAAATGAAGACCTGAAGTTCCCTCATTCCTTTTGTGCTTAATTACCTAGAGACCCACAAGGACCACAGGAGGCAAGGAAGTAAAAGTACCATGAAGTAGTGGTACCCACTAGCATCTCTGTAGGACGGGAAAGGAGCGCACACTCTTTAACCGATTTAAGTTGCTGCTCATCACGGAAAACCCACGGCCAGCTGCAAAGAAAGTAGAACACACGGGCATCCCCACACGCATCTAGATCGACTCACTCACGCCGAGGGCACGATCAAGTTCATGCCACCATGGATTCCTGCCCCAGTTCCCCGCGAAAAGTAACCATGTGTCTCCTACCCCTGAAGGCACCGAAGACCAGGTGACGACTCTCTGCTCCCTCAAGTGGCTTCAGTCCCGGGCCGGAGGCCAGGGATGGGCAGGGGGAAGCCCCAACTCCCGGCTGCTCCGCTCCTCGCCGCTCCGTCTGGGCTCCCCTTGGTGGCAGTGGACAGGCAGGATACCGGGCCGGAGGGTGGAGCAGCGGATGGTCGGAGGCAAGACAGGCTGGAGGTGGGGGTGGAAGGGGTGGTGAGAACTAAGAGAAGATGAGGCGAAAGAGAGCGGAGATGGAGGAATAATCAGGGGTCTACTAGCTTGGGCAGCCAGAAAGCTCCTCGGAAGGAAGGGGCGTGACTGCGATGAAGGCAGCTCCTGGGCAAAGGATGGGAGGTAGGGGAGGGGGACGAATGGGTGGCTTTTCTTCTTGCGGTGAGCGGCTAGGACCGCCCCGGAGCGGGAGGGTGGACTAGAGAGTGGGGCGGAGTAGAGGGCGGGGAATGGAGGGAGGGAGCCGGCCCCGACCTAGGGAACGGGGCGGGTGGAGGGGGGGCGGAAGAGAGGCGGGGCCAGAAGGCGGGGAAGTTTCAAACAATTGAACGGTGGGGTCCAGCCACTCTGGAGAAAGCGGGGGGTTCCTAGCTCTTGTCCTTCCACTAACGTGGCTTAACGGGCTCGCTGCAGTCCTGAGAGGCTACGCAAGCACTGGCTGGGAGGAAGGAAAGGGTTCTGCAAAGACTACAATAATAATCTACGACACCAGCGGAGCGGAGGCGCGTGGGAGAGCCCGTGTAGCTCCCCGCCCCACAGCGAGAGGAAGAAACACAAATAATAGAAATGCTGGAAAGCAGCTTCTCGCAGAGCCTGCTCAAAATAATGCAGGAAGGAGCAGCGCTCCTTCGTTTTCCTTCCCCTCTTGCTTCCTATTACCAGCAGGCCCCCACCCAGGTCGCAGTTCTGCGCTACTCCCTTCTTTCTTCCTCCGCTCCCCCTAGCCTCCCCCCTTCCCACCCCACCCCCGCGTCCCCGCTCCCCTTCCCTTTGGCGGGCCGCGCGGGGGACTGGGGGCCTGGGCGGAGCTCCGCGGAGTCTCCGCCTCTTGGAAGGGCTGGCCTGGACGGAGCAGGTCTCGAAGAGTAATCCCACCCACCAGTCTTTTTCTGCTACTGATTGGCGAATCCGGGCTCAGGATTCGCTCGCGATTGGTCACTTATATCGTCGATCCGATCTTTTTGTCCCACCCGCCCTCAAAATTAATAAAACTGAACAAGAGACTATTGTCTAGCTCTCCGTTCTCTCCCAGCTACTGCTAAGAGAAAGAAGAGACGCTTGGTTTCTCAGTCTCCTGAGAGAGTGCGACAAGTGTGTCCTCTGGCTCCCGTACACCTTTGTGGCACTGTCCGACCCCCTGGGAATAGGTAACTTCCCCCTTAATTCGTTAGGCCAGGAGGGGGAAAAAGTCCGTGAAGTGTCAGTGTGGTGTTCACGTTTCCTGGCTGAAAAAAAAAACGGTACTGCCTGAGAACACAGGGTTGAGAACAGCATCCTGGGACACTGAAAATCTACCATTTTACATCTGGGAAACAAAAGCACAAAGAAACCGTGTAAGGTTAGCAAAATAACATGGAATTTGGAGCTAAAGGAAGAACTCATTTTGCACTGTAGCACTTATCACCTAGTTGTGCGACTTTTGTTGAGTCACTTAACTTCTCTGAGCCTTGATCTATCTCTAAGTAAAGGCTGTAAGACATTCCCTATTAACTTAACGACACTGATATATGAAAATAAAATGAATTGTGTGTGAAAACTGTAAACCACAGAGCACTCCACACATGTATGTCTTTCTCCTTGCATATGTCCCATGTCCAGGGACCAAACATATTGCTCCTGTTTTAAGCATCTACATCCAAGGTGTGTAGGTTTTGTGGCTTTATTTTTAAAAGTCAGCTCTTTTTCTACAGTTTTGAGGTTGGATATGAAGTCAGATCCCTGCAGTTAGAATAATAAGTTACCCCCTTTCTAACCAGGGTGGGTGAGATTTCTCTTTTAAACAGTTCTGAAGTGGCGCCACAACCTATATCTATTGTGGCGTACTGAAAGAGGAAATCATGCTGTGTATCTCCAAAGTGAACTTGAGAAAACAAACATAAAAGAACACTTACCATGGAAATCACCATTCTCCACAGATCCATATTTCTTAGAAAACGTTGCAGGGTGGAAATGAGTTTAATTGTAAAGGTCGTGACAATGGCAGAGCTATTATAATAAACTCATGCCAATGAAATGACATCCATTTCAAGCCCCCCAAAGGAAGCCTGAGAGCCATGGGTCAAGGCATGCAAGAGGAAATGGGCTCAAAGGAAACACTATCTCCCTGTGAACGGGGTCCCTGAATATAACGGGGTCCAGGAAGAGTAATAGGCTGGTGGCATGCTGTGGGGTAGTCTGGGTGTGCAGGGTGCTCTGCTAGGGCTGCTTAAAGATTCAGAAGCAGGAACACGAGCAAAGTAGATTCTTGGTGTGATTGAGGTTATGGTGAGGTGAAGGTATTTGGGTAATTTTTCATGGGGAAAGTAAGATTTTGAGTGTTCAAGACACGGGCACCTGGCTTGTGAGGCAAGGGAAGATTAATCCAGCCTTATTTGGAGGGGTGGACAGCAGAGCTAGACTGGATGGGTATATGCTGCAGATTACTACCGATCACAATGGCAACAGGATACTACAATGCTGGTCAAATGGAAAAAGTAACATGCACATGGTAAAATCAAAACTGTACTGAAAGAAGTAAAAAGTTTCTCTCTGCCACTGTTCTCACAGTCCCTTTCTCCCCTTCTCTTTCTGCCTGTGTACAATCTTCAGAACATATTATTTACATATAGATGTTCCATTTTTGCCCCTTCTAAGTGGGATCATCAATTACAGCACACCTTGCATTTCTTTCCTCAGCAAGGTCTCTTACTACTCTTCCATCTCAGGATAACTTCCTTTACTTCATTCTTTTTTGTGATAGCTCAGTGTTCCATTGCACAAAGGTGCCAAAATTCCTTTATGCATTCCCCTATTGAGAGGCCATGGAGGCTAGTTTCCATCTTCTGCCATTACAGAAAACGCTGGGAAGCAAATCCTAGTAGCAAAGGCATGGTTGCTCTTTGTAGGCTGTCTGTCCCCAGCTTTGAAGTTGCCCTCAAAAGACTTTTCCAGCCTGTCTTCCCTACAGCTACAGGGCCCTTCATGCAATGGAAACCCCTAAAACACTTAAATCCTTTAATACCCCCTCCTCAGATCTTGCCTGGGGCATTGCTGCTCTTCTCTAAATGTGAATTTTGATGGAATAGAGTGAGCAAGAGCTCTGAGTTTAATGGTGGTTTCAGGCTGTGCGTGAGTCACTTCTTAGCCTGTGGCAAACAAACGACAGGTTTTTTGGTACCTGGGCTTGGCCCAGGTCTTCAAGCGTCTTAGGTGTTCCTTTTCTCCCGCCACGCAAGACTTCCTTCTGTTTTTGCCCTGAAAACCCTTGAGTTTGTTTAAACTGGGCTTGAATTTAAAGTTATGCTTTGCCAGCTCTACTTAAAAGGAAGGGGGAGGGGGAGGCCAACATCAACAAACATTGATCAAGCTGCTATTATGGACAGGACTGAAAAAACAAAGAAGGATGAGACTTGGCTCCTGCCTTCAAGGGTATATACAGAAAAAGACAACTAACAAGGGGATGCTAAGTGCTAAATGAATGGGATTGACAGTAAAAGCTGTGGAAGTTGAGAGCAGGGAGCAAAAACTAGTTCCAGAGAGTGAGTTTATACAGCAAAGTATGCCACACACATTTAACTAATCCCCAGAGCATCCTTGTGTCTTCATAGACTGACTATAAAATATGGAGAGGCCTCTGGGGGATACCAGGAGAATTAACCACTAACTGTAAAACACCTGTGTAAAGACACTGAGGTTACCTAAGTACATTAAGACCCTCTGTATATTAATAATGGATATAATGATCATTTTAAGCTTAGTAAAGAGCCTCTACACCAAACCACCTGTCCTGTTTGGCCTTTTTTTCTCTAATAAAATGCAACTCCTCCTTTAACATGCAATAAAAATTAGTGTCTATGCTTTTTTTTTTTAAAGGTAACTTAAAAAAAGCAGTTTCTCCCTTAGAAAAACATTATGCTAAGCGAAAGAAGCCAGACACAAAGGGTCAAACGTCCCTTTATATGAGGTTCCTAGAATCTGCAAATTCATGGAGACCTAAAGTAATATAGTGGTGATCAGGGCCCAAGGGGAGAGTGGAATGGGGAATTACTGTTTAATGACCATAGTTTCTGTTTGGGATGATGAAAAAGTTCTGGAAGTAGACTGTGGTGATGTTCGAACAACATTTGGAATGTATTTAATGCCATTGAATTATATGCTTAAAAATGGCTAAAATTGTAGATTTTACTTTCCGTGCATTTTACTGCAATAAAAAAAATTTGTTAAAGGTAACAACCCTCAGGCTAGGTGTCAGGAGACAAGACTGATGATGGAGGCCACCTTCTTCTTGGCAGCAAACGGGGCATGTAGAGGGGGCAGCTTGATTAACCCCTTGGGAAATGCAGGCCCAGTGTGTCCAGGACATCTGAAAGAGAAACCAGAAGTGAAATCTTAATGTAAAATTTCCTGGTTTTTAATTTTGGCAATTAAGAAATGTTCTAATTTTTAAAAATCTGCCCTTTGCATGCAGTATTTTGCTCAACATAACAGAAAAGTAGGAAGGAGAATGTGGCTTGTAATCTATTTCTCAGTCCCAGGCTAGGTTCTTCTAGAGGAAAAGACCACAAAACCAGAGTGCTTTGTATTGAGTGGCATTCTCCTCCACCCACCAAGTCAACTGGGAGTGTGAAAGGAGCACATCTTCCTCTAATTGCCTGGTGAACAACTAAATCATTTAAATACGTCTAGAAACAAAAGCAGAGGCAAGCACGTACACCAGGGAAAATAAATCCTAAGGATTTATGGCTCCGCATAACTCTCCCCTCCCCCTCCAAAAAAGCACCCTACAAAATACATCAGCCAAACACTGAAAAGTAGCCTTCTTGAGGATATCTTCTAAACTCACTTCTATTTATGCACATGCAGAAGCCAGCTGATCAGAATATAGTAGCTTTATCTGAATGGGAAAGGAACAAAGGGACACATATGCAATACAAACTCTTCCTTTTGGATCCCTCCTCCCCCTACTCCACCCTTTGCAAGCATATAAACACACACACACACACACACACACACACACATGCACACACGTGCACATGCACACAAACGGTCCAGACACAGGAAGTTTGAAGCCTGATCCATGTGTGGAAAACAGCAATGTGGGAATTCAGGAAACAACCACCACAACTGTGCTCCAAGGCCAAGACCTGCTCCAGCATCTGGGAGCCAAGTTGCTCCTGGGATACTTGTGGGCCTCAGCATTCTGGAAGTAAATCGGCTGTAGAAAAATAGTTGCCTGCAAAACTATTCCCCAAGCACTTCTAGGGTCCTGTTTGAGTAACCCGGGTTCGCCTCTTTATGATTTATACAGGGCTTCACTTCAGCTTAACTAAATACCGTATCTCCTACAGCAGCATGAGTTTCTGGAAAAGCCCTGCCTGTCCATACTTCTCAGTAGGGTTTGTTTGCAAAGCCCGAAGTTAGCTGGAGCAAGAGGGAGGTGGCAAGATCTAGGAACACATATCGAAGTCTGCACTCCAAAAGGTAGGTGGTGGGATGAGAGAAAAAATATGATTATTCAATAATAAAAAACAAATCAGTGAAAGCAAGTCAGAGGGAAATCAAATTCCTGAGCCAGTAAGCTCTTTAACTGTTTAGAGTTTGTAGGATTTAAAGGAAGTCTGTCCTCTGACATTACCCTTTGCAAATAAACTCTTGATTGATCCGGCTCTCTCTCTGTTTCTATAGTTGCCAGAGGGTCTGAGAGCTGTTACCCCAGTTGGAGGAGAAGAAGCCTGGAACAGGAGTGGAGATTTATCTTCCCTGACACACTGCCCCACTTCGGGAACTACAGGAAGAAGGTAGGTCAACGCCATTCCGGTGTGATTTAAGGCAGGCCCACCCTGCCCTCCCCAATCAGCCTTCCTTCCCAGTCTGCCATGGTCCTGTGAGATTCACACAGGAAAGACCCTTGTTAAAGTGCAAATATGTAACCAGGGAAGGATTAAATATTAAGCTGTCTTTGGTGTGCTCTGATGGAGAGGGTATAGACTTTTTGGAGTCACTAGAGCCTGGATTCCGGTCACAGCTCTAATGCTTACCAATGAGGTAAATAGCTTAACCACTCTGGGCCATGATGCCCTCATGTGTAAATAGGGAATAATAATTCTTCCCCCACGAGGAGTTGCTGTGAGAATTAAATGAAATAACACATTTAGGGTTATCTATCATGATGCCTGGCATTTAGTAGCTAGTTAACACAGCTTATTTCCTCATGCCCCTCCATTCAATTTTAGGGAATCCCAGGGGGTAGGACAACAGGTTTGCTTAGTGGCCTGCAGGATTTAAGGCCCTCATAATCACTCTTCTCTAGGAACCCTGCTCAAAAGTGCAGTGTGGTACTGAGTATATGGGCTGTAACACCAAAGGGACCTAGTGTCATAGTCTTTGTTCTGTTGCTTACTAGCTGTGTGACTTTGGGTACATTTGGAGCCTGTTTCCTCATTTGTAAAGTAAGAGTAATAATAGCACCTATTTTAAAAGGTGGTGGTGAAGATCAAATATATAAATATTAGTTGATATTGTTAATTACAATGGTTTGTACAATGTGCTGACTAATTTACTTTTTATACCAAGCAGTTTCTAATCTAAACCAGTGGATGGTTTTAGCAAGCATGTTGAAAATCCTTAAACAATGACAGCTATGTGTTCCTGGCTTCCTGGTCTCAGCTAAGGAACTTGGGGGTGATGCTGGAGCAGCTGTGACCATCTCAGTTCCAGGCTGTTGGACCCCTCCCCCAAGATTTTCAGCATTTGGGCAGGATGTGAGCAAAAAGGAACTCCTGGGAGGGCCTACAGATATCCAGGGATAATTGAACATTCTCACTGTGGAATGTGGGCCTGGGACCCTCAGGCCTCCGGCTCTTTAGATCCTGCATTTTCTCCCTGTGCTAGAACTCTTCTTGTACATGTTATCCTTCCTGCCAAGGACACTATACATACCTCCCTCCACTCTCCTCTCTTCCCATCCTTCCCCTTGCTCACTGAATCTTATTTCTCAGGCCTCAACTCAAATATCACTTCCTTAGGGAAATATTCCCTGAGCAGTCACCTCTATCCCTGTCTCCTATTTATCTTTATATATATTTTTTTTATTTATTTGACAGAGAGAGACACAGTGAGAGAGGGAACACAAGCTGGGGGAGTGGGAAAGGGAGAAGCAGGCTTCCCGCTGAGCTGGGAGCCCGATGTGGGGCTGGATCACAGAACCCTGGGATCATGACCTGAGCTGAAGGCAGATGGTTAACCACTGAGCCACCCAGGCACCCTCCTGTTTATCTTTAAGCATTAGTGTGAATTAGGTATTCCCTGTGATAAACTATATCAGAAGTGGTTTAAGCATAAAAAAATATTTCAATTATTCAATAGGTGAATTCTTTAACTTTGTCTCCCAATTTAGAAAATTACTGGTCCAGGAAGAAGCTTCAGGGTTATTCTGTAGTTTTGTGTGCACCCTGGTGCTCTCTTGCCCATCCCTTTAGTGATGGTCATGGCCTGACCTGAGTTAGTTGTTTTTTTAGAATTATTCCTGCTCTAGGTGGGGACATTGAAGTAGATGATGTTTGGGGTTCCTTGCAAGTCTCCACTGCTGACAGTTGTCAGAGTGCTGACAAGTTTTCTGAATGCTGGAGTGAGAAACTTTATCAGAAGTGCCATCCACATCTTCCTTCCTCCCAGTGCCTTGATCTAGGTGTATAATGGGGAGTTTTGAAGAGCACTGTGGAAATGTGGGTGTGAACAGTTTTAGCAGAAGGCAGTATGTTTATATGGTGTCTAGCAAGTGAATGCTTCAAGACCAGAAGAAAGGCATGGCATGAGTGCTGGAGAGTAGCTGAATTAGAAAGGCATCAGTGCCTTTGATGGCAAGAAGATGGTTCCAGAGGACTTTATGGATGGTGTGACTTCCTATGCCCATCACAACCATAAACCAGGAATAGATTTTACCAAAAGGCAGCCTAGTACAGTGGAAAAAGCAAAGAAATTTTCATTTGGATAGAATTGGGTTAAGATCCTCACATTCAGTTGCTTATGTGACCTTAGATAAAGACTGAACCTCTCAACTCTCAATTTTATAATCTGTTAGCTATGTTAGCTATTAGGATCCACTATGTCTTCAACACTGTTCTAAGCACTTGGGATGCATTGGTAAACAAAACAGGCAAATGCCTACCCTTATGAAGATTACATTTTTCAGGGATGTGGGAATGGTGAGTAGACCTTTAAATCTATGAAGATTCAGAATGTTGTCTACACAGTCCTGGAATATGGTGAGTACTCAATAAATAGTTGTTATTATTATTATTATTATTATTATTTTTAAAGAAAGCGATCACCGTCTGTGAAACCAGGTCATTTCTAAACAAGCTTAAATTGCTATACAAAGGATTGTCAAAAAGAAACAAAGAAAAAAACTCAGGTGAAGCCAAGTAATTTGTAGCTAAGAGACAATAGATGGCTTGAACAAGTGCTTGAGGTTCTTGCAATATGGTAATAGCAGGAGGCTCATGTGAGTTTTTCTGTCCTAAGTGGTAATGTTCTTCTACTATGGTTTCCTCAGCAGCAGTTCCATTTGTGGCAAAATGCAGGGTGGCCCTAAGCAGTAGGTTGAACCTCCATTTGGATAAACTTTCCTCTTTTACCTCTAGGCAATCAAAGAGCATAAATCTGGGATCGTAACATTATCCTATGAGCACTCCAGTCGTACTTCTAGCCAGGTAACATTAACCAAACAAAAAAGTTCGGTGTTCCAGCCTTCTAGTCCCATAGTCTCCTTTCTAGAAGCATAATGTCAGAAGGGGGGAAAGAAGGGAATACTGCTCATAGGTTTTCATGGTTCATAGTTCCTAGCTTGATTAAAAAAAAAATTGCACTTTTTACCTTGTTATAGAACAATAGAACCACGACTTATGTTTCACAGTTTATGTAGTTCATTTCACGAGGTGTCATGTTTCGTGTACTATCACATTTCTGCTCCCCTCCTGTGCTGGAGTGGGACAGGCATTGGGTCAGGGTGTTAGGGAAGCATGATTCGTGGTGGACTTCCTCCTCCTTACCCTGGGCTTCAGGTCTGATCCTAGTTCCTCTCTCTATCAGATTACTTATCACATTGTTTTGTAGCTATTTATTCTCTGGATTCCTAACTAGACTTTAAGTTCCCTTGAGGTCACGGACAGTGTCTTAATTCGCTGCTGTATCTCCAACACCTAGCATTTATAACCCTTTTCAATTCTTCCATCCTACTTTGTGTTTAGATCCAAGACCAAAGCTGTTTTTCTCAGTATCTGTGACCAGCCGAGCAGGTAGTCATTGCTCTAGTTATCCCTCTGCCCCAGGTGAAAACCCTGGAAAAGCCAATCTTTTCTGTGGCTTTACCAGGTTACCCTCATACCCCAGGTTACATTTTAAAAATTCATCTCCCCATTTCCTTGGAATGCAGACTCTGGCTTCAGAACTGTTTCCATTTAAAAGCCTTTAAAGGGGCGCCTGGGTGGCTCAGTGAGTAGAGCCTCCGACTTGGTTTCAGGTCTGGTCATGATCCAGACCCACATCAGTCTCCATGCTTCCTGGACAATCTACTTGAGATTCTCTCTTCCCCTTTCCCCCAACCCCCACCCCACCCCCGCAACCAAGCTCTTGCGCATGTGTGTATACATAGGCTCTCTTACCCTCTCCCTAACAGAAATAGGTAAACCTCTAAGAGCCTTTTCAATTCCCAGCCTTCAGAAAGCCTTACATTTCTTCACAACTATATCATCCTCACCTTCTAATTGTTCATTTCCGTCCTAACCGCTCCAGCTCCCAAGTGGGTCACCTCTCCCAGGGATGTACTTCTTGGCCAGCCATTTCCCACCTTGATGTTTTCTCTCTAAGAACACAGGCAGTAGTGCAAACATGAGCATTGCATTTGGAATCTTGAGAGCGTGGTGCTGTTGCTTGAAAGCTGTGCGAAATTGGACAAGGAGCTCAACTCTTCTGAGCCTCTGTTTCATTACCTTGTAAAACTTGGGAAAATAATCTCTGTCCCATTTTAGGATCACACTGGCCTGTAAGCTTCAAATCAAACAATGGTTGTGAAAACACCTTGGAAACCGAAATACACAGTTATTTCTAGGACACCTGTGGTAAGCGTGGTTCCCACCCACACTAACCCTTCCTCCTCCCAATTAGGCACTGAGCATTTATTCAGTCTTGAACACTCCAGCCCCGGGCAATAGCTGGGTGGGGGAAAGCATTGTTCTTCCGATCTTCCTGACAAGTTGATCTCAGCTTAAGACTTGTTGCCCTCAGGTCTTTTCAGTCAGCGTTTGTTGGGGGGGCGGGGAGCCCCTCCCTTGGTTTCTCAAAAGCATATTTGTCAGGTGTGCTTCAGATACTCCACAGCTTCTACCTTCTGGCCTGCTTTGTGCTCCCTAGTGGAAAGTGGTTCCTGTGGGGGATGGGGAAAGGGAACATTTCTAACCTCTTCCTCTCTTACGCCAGAACTCCCAGTGTCCCCAGACTCTAATTTTTCAGGCATAATTTCTTTACATCCATCAGGGTGTACCCCCGCAAGGTATTTTAGACTGATCCCAGGCAGGTAAATTACATTCTGCAGAAATTTCACTTATTCCCAAAGTGCAGTCTCAGCTGCTTGGTAATTAACAAAGCCCAGGACTTTCCCCTCCTTTGTGGTCAAAAAACAGCCTCAGCATTTGCCTCTCCTTGACCCCAGCTTCCAGACTGCCTTTGGGTCTGTTCTGAAAGCTCCTGGGGGAGTTCCCCAGCTTTAATTTGGCCAGATGCTCAGTGTCCTGCTCAAATCACACTCACCAGTTTTTTTTTTCCATTTTGAATAGCTTTTGCACAGACCCTCAGATTCACCCAAACCTGCTCCCCTCCTCCAGCTAGCACTCAGTGCTCAGAGTACTTGCTCTATTTGCTGGCAAAGGATCCCTGATTAGATAGTCTAGGTTTTAGCCTTTCCCTCATTCAAAAATCCTCTTCACATTTACTGGAGAGGGTTTCCATTGCCGATATTTCCACTGCTGATTCTGCAGTTAATCTTACCAAAAAAAATAATTTTTCAAGTTGAAATCTAATTGAAATTTACATGTATGTCATCTTTAAGAGCAAGGGTGCACAAGCTGCTGCTACAATTTTTTAAAAAACATATTTAAAGGGTCGTTAAAAGAAACTAAGGAGAATGTGCCACTGAGACTCTGGGACTGTAGCTTGTAAAGCCTAAAACACTTACAATCAGGCCCTTTATAGAAAACGTTTGCTGACTCCCAGAGTTTCTCTTGATATCCAAAAACAATGCCGAGGAGTTTGATTCTATCACCTTCTCTCCCCAGGTTGCAGGAAATTTCTGACTTATTTATTGCCACATTTTATCATCTCATCTATCTCTTCCATTCAATTTCTAGTCTAGCCATGAAGAGTTTAAAGGGTTTCTGTTCTACCTTCTGAACTCACATTTCATTTCTTTCCCAAGGAATGAACTAACGTCCTTTGGTGAGAGACTGGCTTCTTGCTTCCTCCCCTCCTGCCTCTCTTTAATGTCCCTTTGGCTTTGGTGGACACTTTGGACAGTGAGAGCTTCTTGCTCATTTTCACAGAGTCTTAAGAAAAATGCCGAGGTAATTTGAAGACGGAGCAGATGTTAAATATGCGGACATTTTTCTAGAGGCCTAAAACCATGGAGACACTTAAAATCCCCCTGCAAATGAAGACTAACTCCGTTTCACCCACAAGGTGATTTATTTCCGTAGCTCTTTAGAAGAAGGCAGGATCAGTTTACTAGGGCTCAGCTTACTCAGCAGAAGGGCTAATCTCCTCTGTTAAAATGTATTTTCTGCCGAATTTAATCTACTCTCATTGGTTTTCCTTGTGAACTACCTTCATAGTTAGAGGGTGGGCCACACCTGAAGAATGTTGCCAAACTCAAACAAAGAACATCAGCAGCTAGTCCTAACACAAATACTTACTGAAAAACTATTACACACCTACCATGTGACTGGTGCTATGTGGGGTACAAAGAAGTGTAAACTTGGTATTCAGTCTCCAAAACCACCAGTGTAGCTGGAGAGACAAAATACTAAAATAACAATGCGAGGGGTTCTCTGACATGATTCAGATGAGTGAATAGCCTCAGTTTTAAATTGCCTCTTCTTAATTGTCCCAGACCACACATATATTTGCCAGATTGTCATTTGATTCTGAATCTATGGTTGCTGTGACCATGCTCATTGTAATAGAGAAGAGAGAGGAGAGAGCACAATGAGCTTTGATGGCCAAAGTAGGTACACAGTTATGTGTTAAATGAAGAGTCAATGTAGGTAGAGAAGTTAGTGGACAGTATTCCAAGGTCATGGAATAATAGCATTAGCAAGGGTTTACAATCTGAAAATCTCTGGTTTGTTTTCAGTACAAGTGAGTAAACAGTCTGTGTAGAGGCTAGGAAAGTTTTAGTTTAGCTATGTGAGGTAGGACCAGAATTTTGAGGAACTTGAATGTGAACTAGAACAATTGGAAATTGTTCTTTTGGAGGTTTTGGGGACTGATAAAAGTGGTGTTTCATGAACGGTAATCTGGTGGTGTACAGAATGGTTTGGAGGGTGTACCATCTGGAGGCCAGAAAGACTTTATGAAGCATTAAGAACAAAGAAAGCCAAGAATGTACAACCTCATATTCATTCTATCCAGTTCTCCTTGATGCATAAATGCTATTTAGTGAGGGAAACAAGACTGATAGGCCCCACGGTGGACTTTCTAGGGTCTCTTATCACTCTCCAAAGAATACCTTAACCAGGGCACCTGGGTGGCTCAGTGGGTTAAGCCTCTGCCTTCGGCTCAGGTCATGATCTCAGGGTCCTGGGATCGAGTCCTGCATCGGACTCTCTGCTTGGCAGGGAGCCTGCTTCCTCCTCTCTCTCTCTGCCTGCCTCTCTGCCTACTTGAGATCTCTGTCTGTCAAATAAATAAATAAAATCTTTAAAAAAAAGAATAACTTAACCACTGCATATGTCAACACTTGACAACCAAAGTCCGCACACCTATCCTAGGTCAAGAGCAGGTAGATTGAGCTGGGAGAGCTAAGGCCAGCTTGTGGTCAAGACCAAGAAAGTGTTTCAAGGATACCTGGAAGTTTCTACCCCTTGAAAAATGTCTCATGCACCTGCTGTTGAAGATTCAGAAACCAAAGACTTATTATGACCTCACAGAACAACGAGGAAACATGTTGACTGATGACTCCAAAATCAATACCACCTGCCACATCTCTTATACGATCAATGTATCAAGCCGCCTCCTGAAATCCTCTGAATGCTACATAGGCATCCATCTTAAAATGAACATGTATGAAACCAAACGTATCTTCTGCCTCCATCTCTACCCATCATTTTTATCTGCTTCTTCCTATATCCCTCATCTCCATGAGTGATACTATCTACCTCATTGCCTAGTTATCCAGGCCAGAATCACAGGAGATATACAAAATTCAAAAACATATGAAAGGGTACAGGACTCCTGTCCCAAAGGATTGATCCACTGCATACCAGTCCGTCACTAGAGCTATATTTCTTTTGGTTTTGAGAACCTTGCGATCTGTAAGGTAGGCCCCTTTAAGAATAATATACTTCTGTGAGGGGTCACACCTCAAGCTGACCCCTTGCTATCAGTTATTACCTAAGTAGGCAAAATTACCACAGCAAAAGCAAAAAAGTGGCAAGGACACAAGTCAGGGCACCTTACTGGGAGTAGGCAGAGGGGAGAAGCTGGAACATTACAGAAAATGGGGTCTCTATGCATGAATAACGGAGTAAAATAAAGACAAATACTGTCTACTTCATCAAATTGCCAAGGGTTTACCATGGGGGCACCAGGGTTCAAGAGGTAAGGCCTGGACTCTGTTACTGAGGTTGACATTTAATTGGCCTTAGATATGCACTCTCCCCTCCCCACACCTTAAACTCTGAGGTGAAGTCCTCATATTGTCACATAAAATGAACTGTGTATTTTATTAAACTTTAGGAATGAAACAGTGCCACATTGTGGTCCCTGCATAGTGTTTCATAAAATGTGTGAAGAGCTCCTCATTTTAGAGCATGAGAAATGTCACTGGGAAGATGGATACAGCAGGAAAGATACGGGCAGGAAACAAAATGAAAGGTGTCCTAGAACCTTCCCTACTCTTCTTTCATGGCCACCCCAAGGAGAGGGAGTTGTGTGAGTAACTGTGTCCCTTGATAAACGGAATACTCTGAAAGGTCAGGAGAAACCCAGTCTTAGAGTACATAAGTACTCCACATACATGAGCAAATAGGACAAAAAACATGTTTGCCAGGTTACACGTTAGGGAAAGGCATCTTTGGGGCCTTGAAAATAGCCTCATCCATCACAAAAACCTGAAGCCTGCTTTAATTTATTTATTTATATTTTTTTTATTTGACAGAGAGAGAGGGAGAGAGAGCAAGCAAGCACAGGCAGACAGAGTGACAGGCAGAGGCAGAGGGAGAAGCAGGCTCCCCGCCGAGCAAGGAGCCCGATGTTGGACTCGATCCCAGGACACTGGGATCATGACCTGAGCCAAAGGCAGCCGCTTAACCAACTGAGCCACCCAGGCGTCCCTGCTTTTATTTATTTTTTTAAAGATTTTTCATTTATTTATTTGACAGGCAGAGATCACAAGTAGGCAGAGAGGCAGGCAGAGAGAGAGGGAGAAGCAGGCTCCCTGCCCAACAGAGAGCCCGATGCGGGGCTCAATCCCAGGACCCTGGGATCATGACCTGAGCAGAAGGCAGAGGCTTTAACCCACTGAGCCACCCAGGTGCCCCTGAAATCTGCTCTTAAAGAAAGAGTAGAGCCCATCTTATTTTTGTATTTCCCTGGCGCCTAGCGGAGTGACTGGCACATGGTTCTTCTTCAGTAAATGTCTCATTGATGGCCTAATAACAGTGTGTATTAGTTACCTAGGGCTGTCGTAACAAAGTGCCACAAACCGAATGGCTTAAAAGAATAGAAATTTATTCTCTCACAGTTCTGGGGCCCAGAAGTCCAAAATCAAGTTGTTGACAGGGCCCTGCTCCCTCTGAAAGTGTGAGGGGAACCCCAGTCATCACTTGACTTCTGGCAGCATAATGACTCCAATCTCTGCCTCCGTCTTCTCATGACCATCCTTCTTTCATGTGTCTCTATATCTCCACATAGTGCTTTCCTCTCTATGTGTCTGTCCCTTTTCCTCTTATAAGAACACCAGTCTGGGGCATCTGGGTGGCTCAGTCAGTAAAACGTCCAACTCTTGATTTCAGGTGAGGTCATGATCTCAGGGTTGTGAGATGGAGCCCCATGTGGGGCTCTGAGCTCAGTGTGGAGTCTGCTTGTCCCTCTCCTTCTACTCCTACACCCACTGGCTCCTTCTCTCAAGTAAATAAATAAATAAAATCTTTAAGAACATAGGTCATATTGGATTAGGGTACACCCTAATGACCTTATCTTAACTTGATTACATCTGCAAAGACCCTATTTCTTTCTTTTTTTTTTCTTGTTTTTTTAAAAGATTTATTTATTTATTTAAATAATCTCTACACCCAATATGGAACTGGAACTCACAACCCCGAGATCAAGAGTCACATATGAGCCAGCCAGGTATACCTGCAAAGACCCTATTTCTGATGGTGACATTCACAAGTACTGTAGGCTGGGATTTCAACATGTCTTTTTGGGGTGAGGGTTCAATTCACAACAGGGCCCAAATGAGCCCAGGTTCCTAATAGCATTTCCTGGTTATTAAGTTTGGAGAACATAATCTTTCTCCAAACCTAGCTCTAGGTTTGATCTCCATCATGGTCAAGCTCTCACTCTCTCTCCCATTCTTTTTCAGGGAGAAATATATGTATTTTTGGGGGGGGAATTGCCATGCTTTTAATACCTTAATTTACTTGGAGAAATGGTATGCCCACCCTCATGGTGTTAGGTTTGCTTACTTTCTTTTTTAAAGTGCTCTTTGTTCAAATTCTTTCAGTGTTACAATATGTTTATTTTCTTAGTTTGCAAACATTGGAGGTGGGGAAAGGAGGGTTCTTGAGGAAGCAGGAAGGACTGAGATACTAATGAAGCAAATGGAAAATGTTTCAGTCCTACCCTTCGCTATAGAGGACTTCATTGGCCCAACTGAAAAAGCTTGGATAAAAAATATCACTGTTCTCTGCAGCCAATTAAGCTGACTGTGCTCTTTGTCTATGGGGGCCCAGTGTGCCATGGCTGCAAACAGTAGCCTCCTCGGTAGTGTATGCATCCTGTTGATTGTATGGGTTGCCCTAAGGGACCTTGGAGACAGCCCTTTTGGTGGATGCTGGGGTCTGACCTCGTGGCTATCTCCAATTTAGGCTGCAGACAGGTATGCGGGGTGCCTTTGGAAAGCCCCAGGGCACAGTAGCCAGGGTCCACATTGGCCAAGTCATCATGTCCATCCGTACCAAGCTGCAGAACAAGGAACATGTGATTGAGGCCCTACGCAGGGCCAAGTTCAAGTTCCCTGGCCGCCAGAAGATCCACATCTCTAAGAAGTGGGGCCTTACTAAGTTCAATGCGGATGAATTTGAAGACATGGTGGCTGAAAAGCGGCTCATCCCAGATGGCTGTGGGGTCAAATACATCCCTAACCGCGGCCCCTTGGACAAGTGGAGGGCTCTGCACTCATGAGAACCTTGGCCTACCCCCTCCCGTCATATTCATGCCCACCAATAAATCCAACTTCCTGTCAAAAAAAAAAATATATCACTGTTGTTGAAAGGACTGTGGTATGTCAGACAATATCCTTATACCTGGGAAATGTACACCAAAGCATTAGGGGCAAAAGGTCATAATGCATGCAATTTACCTTCAAATGATTCAGGAATATAGTGTAGATAGATAGATAAAAGAAAATGGGGTAAAAAGCTAATAATATGTGTATCTGTGTAAATGGTATATAGATGGTCTTTTATTCTTGCAACTTTTCTAAGTTAGAAATTTTTAAAAAAGATTTTATTTATTTGAGAGAGAGTATGTGTGAGAGAGAGAGCACAGGAGCAGGGGAGAGAGGCAGGGGGAGAGGGAGAAGCAGACTCCCTGCTGAGCAGGGAACCCAAAGTGGGAAGTGAGGCTTAATCCCAGCCAACATGGTACAATCCTAGATACAACATGGTACATCCCAGGACCCCAGGATCATGACCTGAGCCAAAGGCAGGTGCTTTACTGACTGAGTCACCCAGGCATCCCAATTAGAAATAATTACCCAATAAAAAGCAATATAAAAATGTATGGAACATTAATTGGGGAACTGGATGTCTCCCCTTTGTTAAAATATTTGCATTTTATGCTAAATAAACAAATAACATATTTTAGCATTATTATTCAAATGTGCTAACATTTATTGAGTGCCTACTCTGTGCTAGGGATAGTTACACATGTTTTCTTATTTCTTAATTCCCCAAACACTTTGCTATTTATTACTAATCCTCTTTCATGGATGAAGAAGCCGAGGTCCACAGAGGCTCAGTGTTAACTTAAAATCACGGGACAATTATGCAACAGAGCCAGGATATGAACCCAGCTCCTCTGGCCCCAGGTCTAGTGCTTTTTACACTACACCATAACTACCTCCAACTACAAATGGCCCATTTCAACTTTTCTGAACATAGAAATCTTTATTTTCAGCCTGACTTTCTATTCCAGTGGTTAGGAGGTCATTTGGAGGGTTTTCTCCCTTCTCTGGCTCCATAGGGATTATGGCCTTGGACCCTGAGGAGCCAAAAAGGGAGGACCAGCCTAATGAAACAATGTTTCTGTCCTTGTTTGATAAATGGAATTAGCATTCCCAAACGGACAGGAAATGTTGAATTGTTAATAGCCTCCCTTGGGTTTATTATATACAGTATATCTACATGCCTTAGCTATACCCGGGAGGTATTCAAGAGAAGCAGTCCCATCTGAAAGTGATGTTGTCCTGTTTTTTGTCAGTCTGTCTACTGACAAGAGTAGAGATTAAGCATAATGCTCAATTTTATAATATTACAACATGGCACAAACATATAAATTTAGTTACATGTTGATTGAAACACTTTTATGATAGATTGGACATAAACCATCCAGCTTATTTATTGCATGTCTATAATGTACCATAGCATTGGACTAAGTACAGTGAAGGGTGCAAGGTAGATGAAGACTACGTCCCCAGGTCCTAAAAACTAATTAGGAAAATGAGACAGAGAATTTTAACCAATACAGGGAGATATGGGCCAAATGTGCTAGAGGTTCCCAGGGGGTAGATAAGCACTGTGGTTTGGATTCCTTAGAAAAAGCTCCTTGGATGGACTGGACCTTGAAGTATGAGTGAGATTTGGATAGGCAGAGAAGAGGTGTTCAGCAGATGGTCACGGAGGTGGGAAGGCATAGGCTTCATGAGATTGAATTGAGTCAGGTTATGAGGAGCCTTGATTTTGCTCAGTGGAGGCTGACTACAGATTTTGAGCCAGTAAATTAGATGATGAAAGCAGTGTTGGTAGAAGTCCTGGCCGTAGTGAGTGGAATGGAATAAACATTGATTCATACACAACCTTGGATGCACATTAAAATCAACTGGAGGCTTTACAAAAATACTGATACCATGGTCCTAACCCAGAGATTCTGACTTAATGGTGTGAGATGTAGCCTAGGCCTTAGGATTTTAAAAAGATCCCCAAGTATTACTAATATGCAGAAAAGCTTGAGAACGTCTGCGATAGAGGAAGGAGAGATACTAGTATGAGATACCTAGCATGAGAGATACCTAGCATGCCTAGGAGGCAATTATAATGCGAGCTTTAAACCATGAATCCTGGGACTGCTGGAGTGGGTGGCAAAGGGAATAGAGAGGAAGGTTTGGATATGGTTGACATTTTACAAGAACTGACTGGGCCTCCAGATAGGCTTAAGACAGAGAATGAGAAGGAAGACTTAGAGATGCCTGCGTGATTTCAGGGTTCAATGTCTTATTCATGGTAGGCACCCAATTAATATTTGTTGAAATAAGCTGAACTTATTGAACTTATTGGAGGCTCATGCTCCATTAGCAGGAATCTGTATGTCAGGGAGGAAAAGTCAGTTTGCAAGGAAGAGGGGGATTCTGTTCTCAGGGCCAGGTTATGAGATGACAGCGAGTTATCCAGGTCATCAGTCTCTTTTGAGAGGTAGCCTTGGAATTCGGAGGCAAAATCAGAGCTGGAGACCATCAGTAGAAATAATCTTCACGGCTGACAGGTGAAATCCTGAAACTGCGTGGTATCACCTAAGGAAAAGAATATAATAAGAAGAGAGGACGATTGAAGAGAAGGCCAACTTACTGTATTTTTGTTGTTTTTACCAATCAGGAGGTCCTGTGCATGTTGGTTAGCAAAGAAGATCAAGGTAAATTATCTACCAGGAGGGGTGCCTGGGTGGCTCAGTCTGTTAAGCACCTGCCTTTGGCTCAGGTCATTACCCTGGAGTCTTGGGATCTAGCCCACTTCTCCCTCAGACCCTCCTCCATCTAGTGTTCCCTCTTTCTCAAGTAAACAAATAAAATCTTTTTAAAAATATCCACCAGAAGCAGGAAGAGAAGAGATGCCCAGCATTGTATAGACAACCTAAGAAGTAGGAGTCAGGGTCCCTCTCTTTCGATAGATTATAATCCAGTTATGTAGACAAGTCGTGGTGCTGGCTGTACTAGTCAGTAGAGCTGTCCACGCTAAAAGTGACACTCAGTACTAAAAGTGTTCATAGGAAAGGCAGGAAAGGTGAGTTTGGACAATGATTGGGTATAAGACTTGTGTTGAAGCTAGAAGGGAAGGATGAGAAGATGAATTCAGCAATAGAGAAAAGCAGAGGTAGAGAGGACAAGTTTACCCCTCTGAAAAAGCAGGGCCCAGACCCCTATCTTCTCTGTCACCTTCCCTGAACACTTCAGCCTAATGCCTACTCCTCTCCTCCATAGGACCCACCCTTAATATATGGCTTCTATTGGGCCCAGCCTTGCCCTAATTCAGCAGACCAGCAGATCAGTACCCTTAATTTGCCTTAGCCTGAGATGTCCCTGGTGGGACATTTAAAAAAATACTGCATGTCTGTGTAGATGGTTACTTTAAGTGAGTATGAATCAGGTGGTTAAAACAGGGCAAAATCAGGTGATTTTACTACATCTCAGAAAGATCTGAGAGTCTTTCCTCAGGGTTCATTCACTGAAGTGTTTAATGAATGAATGTGTTCTACATGTTCAGAACCATATCAAGATGAGATGTGGGAGGGTGGCCCAGACAGGTCTGTAACTTCACAGGCCAAGCTTGACTGTGCCTCTCAGAAGAATTTCAAGTTGCCAACTTCTGGTGTAGGCACAACCTGAGACACTCCACAGGTTACTGAATCAGCTCATTATTTGTTTAGTGCCCTACCATTTGTTTGACATTATGTAGACACAGGCTCTATTATTGAATGAGGAGAGTGTGTTCCCTGGTAGGGTCATAACTGGGCCTTGGGATTGCAATCCAAACAACCTGTCACACATTTCAGTCACACATAGCAGCAATATAATTCTGTTGCTTTGGAAATAGTTAAAAGCTAGTTTTACAATAAGAAGACAAGCTCTTGAAAACAGGGAGGGGTGGGGCTGGGGTGTGATGGACAGACTGTCATTAGTATTTGACAGATATCCATGATTGTTTGTTCTAACAGGAAAATGGTGATTCTTAAAAGCAGTTTTAGATCCCTGCTTCTATTTTTTTGTTGTTGTTGTTAAGAAGAAAGCCTCTTTCTTCAACTCTTCTGTGTCGTGTCAGTAAATGAACTGTTTCCTCTCAAATCATGCATATTGCCTTGCAGCCTTCAACTGCATAGTAATATATCACAAACATTTGGATGTGGGAAGGAGAATGGCCAGAAATAACCATTTAGGTCATGTGGGCGTGCAAATGCATCTGTTTACGCACAGAGGGTCCCTACAGAAGACTGTTTTATTTCAGGGAATATTTTACCCTGATGACAGACTCTAAGTCAATGAGTCATTTTCATGGCCTGACATTTTGCTGTCAAAGTGCTTGAAAGAGAGTGCGTCACTTTTGCAGGCCGCTCGTGTCCTGAAGCAACATCACAGTCATCTTGTATGATACTCATGGTGTCATACAAGATATCTTGGATGGTAGACTTTTGTAAGATGGGGTTAAAATGGAAACTTGCACTTTTAGACTTTATTTCCATTACCTTGTTACGGAATATGATACTGGTTGCAATAATGTGTAATTCAAGAACTACAGAACAGAACTGGTACATAATCTAGTCATAATACCTGTAATGTGACTGTGAAATATAGCCATCATTGCTTTCTCCTAGTTAAGACCCTCCATTTTGGGGCACCTGGGTTAAAGCCTCTGCCTTCGGCTCAGGTCGTGATCCCAGGGTCCTGGGATCGAGCCCCGCATTGAGCTCTTTCCTCTGCATGGGGCCTGCTTCCTCCTCTCTCTCTGCCTGCCTCTCTGCCTACTTGTGATCTCTCTCTCTGTCAAATAAATAAATAAAATCTTTAAAAAAAAAACCTCCATTTTCATGTATCTCTAGATTTCCACTGATACGCTCATGGTACTTTCTAAAAGAATTCCGGAAGTCACCAAGTTCTAAGGGTCTGTTTTTTTTTTTTTTTTTT
>RCUC01039710.1:0-17127 GCA_003697995.1 Taxidea taxus jeffersonii | reverse complement strand
GTTCAGAAAAAGATGTGCCGATGAGCGTGTGTGTGTGTGCATGCATGCGCATGTGTGTATACATTTATAAATATATAAAGGGATCAGGGAAGAGAACGAATATGCAAAATGTTAGTCAATCTGGGTATATATGAACATTTCTTGTACTATCTTTTAATTGCCTGCACTTCTTGAAATTTTCAAAACACAATCCTGGATAGACAATTGTTAAAAATACATACATACAGGGGTGCCTGGGTGGCTCAGTCAGTTGAACATCTGACTCTTGATTTTGGCTCAAGTCCTGATCTCAAGTTTGTGAAATCAAGCCCCACAGAGGGCTCCGTGCTGAGTGTGAGCCAGCTTGAGATTTTCTCTCTCCCTCTACCCTTCTCCCCCCTCCACAAAAATACACACACACACACACACACACACACACACACACACACACATGATCCTCAAACAATGCAAGGATCAGAGACACACACCCCCATGCATTCAAAAATCCATGTATAACTTTAGACTGCCCGAACACTTAATAACCTACTGTTGACCTTACTAAAACCAAAGTCAATTAAAACGTATTTTGCCTATTAATATGTATCACATACTCTATTGCTATAATAAAGTAAACTGTAAATGTTATTAAGAAAAGAAAATGTTGTGGGGTCAGTTGGCTAAGTGTCTGACTCGATCTCAGCTCAGGTGTTGAACTGAAATGGGCCCCATGCTGGGTGTGAAGCCTCCATTAAAATAAAATATAATAAATACATAAAATATAACAAAATGGGGATGCCTGGGTGGCTCAGTCAGTTAGGTGTCTGCTTCTTGGTTTTGCCCTGGATCATGATTTCAGGTTTCTGGCATCAAGCCTCACATTGGGCTCCATGCTCAGTGAGGAATCTGCTTGAGGATTTCTCTCCCTTTCCCCTCCTCATTTTCTCTCTCTCTCAAATAAATAAACTCTTTTAAAAAAAATAAAAAGAAAAAAGAAGTTGTTGTTACAAAAATCCTAAGGAAGAGAAAATGCATTTACAGTACTGTTCTGTATCTAAAGGGAAAAATCCACATTTGTAAGTGGACCTGCGAAGCTCAAACCTGTGTTGTTCAAGAGCCAACTGCATTTATAAAGCTATTACAAGAGCTAAGACTGGCCTAGAAAAAGAAAAGTGAGCATGAGTCAGATAAAGACAGAAGGAGCATGGGATTTGGGGGTGGTAGCTGGTATGCACACAACCACTCCTGACCCAAAGGTGATACTTGGGTATATTTATCAAATGAATGAAAGGGTTAAACAGGATCATTTATGCAGGGAACTGTAAGCAGTTCAGACCCAAGTGAGCATAAGGTTTATGTTAAGGAGCGAGAGCCCGAGAGCCCTTTTGGCTATACGGGTAAGAAGGGGGTCCATCATGGAGGCCTCGATATATTCTGCCAAGGTCCTGGGACTTTATCCTATGGGCGACAGGAGCCATGAACAGGAGGCAATGTGGTCAGATTAGCATCAAGAGGGACCACCCTGGCAGTCAGGTGTCATGTGGAGTGATGGAGCACAGACCTCAAAGCAGGAGACAAGGGTAACAGTCAGGATGCCTTTGGCTCCCTTAAGCACAAAGCCCTGAGTCTAACTGGCTGAATTTATCAAGAGACTTATTATCCAACATAGCTGCAAGCTCTGAAATGACAGGCAGCAGATGTAGTTGATTCAGTGGCTCAAAAATGTAACCACGGACCCAGGTTCCATCCTCTCTACCCTTTACCACTCTCTGCAGCGGGCTTTGCCTGCAGACTGCCTTTCCTCATCTTTACAGGACAGCTGTAGCCATTCCCAGAGTGATGTGTGGACACGGTGAACATCACAGACAGAAGGGAGCCGCTCCTTCTTTGGTCTCTTTCTGAGCAAGGAAAACTCTTCCAGAAGCTTCCCAGCAAACACTGCCTCAAATCCCACTAGCCCAGATTGGATCACATGCCCATTTCAAAACCAATCACCACCAAGGGAACAAGATTACATGTTTGGCTCAGAATAAGAATTTATACACATAGGGAATGAACTCTGATGAATCATCACTTAAAATACTTGGGAGCCTACGGGTCTGGGCAAAAGATGCTAGAAGCCTAAACTAAAATAATGGTGGTGAAGAATGAAGAGATGAGAACAGATTCTGGATTTATTTAGGAAGTTATGTTGGTACAATCTGGTGGTAGATCGAAGGTGGAGAAGAAAGAAAAAGGGGGAAAGGACACCCTCTGTAATTCCAGCTTGGATAAATGGGGTCAGGAAGTGCCATTAACTGAGGTAAGGTACCCACAAGGAGAGCAGAGGAGGGTTTGAGGAAACAGTGGTTTGGGCATATTCAACTGGAAGTGCCTGTGGGCTCCAGAATAAAGGTGCTAGGCAGTGAGAAGAATACAGGACTCAAACCGTTATCCCGCACAGGTGGTCCATACTCAGCCATGGTTCTCAAATAGGCTTTGGTCTCTACAGACATTTTTTAACCAATATTTAATCACTGAGAGATTCCAGATAGGATTATGTATTTCTGGTTTCTCTGGGAAATCTGGAAAAATCTGGCAATACTGGTCCTGAACTGCTGACCAGTGGAGGCCAGTAGCAGCCATGCTGTTTAGCTAGAGTAAGAGGTTCTCTGGCCGGCCACACTTACCCACTATCTCTCTACGTTTACCTGCTTGGCCCTGAAGCCATTTCCAGCCAACACCCTCCTCACCATCTTGGGGAAAGAGCCTGAACTGCAGAAACACAGATGGCAGTCAACTGTATTTAGATGGTGGTCAAAGACCTCACTGTGGATGCAAACACCCAAAGAGGAAGTGGAATGAAGAAGGTCAAGGAGGTCATCCTGGAGCCATCAGTGTTTTAGAAACAGAGGAAGAGAAATTCACGCTGGAGAGGAAAACAAAGAAACTGGAGTGGAGCAAGTGAGCATGAAGGCTCAAGAGCTAAGAGAGGAGAGCTGAAGTCAGAGGGAGGGCTCTCCTGTGTCACATGCAATAGGACATCCAATGGAAAGAAGGCTCCCAAGGAGATGCGACATTGAGGAAGGAAGTCATGAGTGGCCCAGGAGCCTAGCTGTGTGGCATGGTGAGGGACCAGGCAGACAACAGTGGGGTGGGTAGAAGATGAGAATGAGTGGATACAGTGTGCATGGGCTGCTTGGGTGAGAAAGGAGAAGTAAAGCCGGATGAAACTAGGGAGGCTATGGGGTCAAGGCATGGTCCCTTGGTAGGATCAGAAAAACTTGGATATTGTAAAGCTAAAAAGAAGCCAAGGATGAGGTGAAGGCTGTAGAAATCCAACAGAGGGATGAACAACAGAACCAAGTCCAAAGGAGGTGGTGGGGGCAGAGGAACAAAAGGGTGAGACATGGGTAGCTAGCTAGATTCAGTGCCAAGACAAGAGGCCTCTGAGGCTAGGGGACTGGAGGTGATGATAAATCGGGAGGCAGATGAGTGTGTTCAATAATTTGAGAGCTGGGGCACCTGGACGGCTTAGTTGCCAAGCTCCTGACTCTTGGTTTTGGCTCAGGTCACAATCAGCCACCCCACCCTCAGCCTGGAGTCTGCCTGAGATCCTCTCCCTCCACTCCTCCGCCACCACCACCACCCCCACATGCACATTCTCTCACGCTCAAATTAATTAATTAAATCTTAACAACAACAACAAAAAGAAATTGGAGAGCTAAGTTCTAGCTGAGCCTGATGCTGGCAGGAGGTACATGGGGTGCATGCAGCTGGGGGGAACCATTGGTGGCTTGGCCTTCAGAGATGAACCTGCCCAGGGCCCCCAACCAGTACCCAAACCCAAGGAGGTGCTAGACCTGAGCCAACCAACGCCCCAGCTATTCCTGGCAGTGCTGAGCCACGTACCCAACCCCCCTACTCCCCCCCTTGCACACTGCTGGGGTGCTGTTGCCAGAGATGCAGGGGCTGGCACGCCCTGGTGGACAGCCAGGCCCTGTGGCTGTTCATCCTGGCCTGGGACCACGGCACTCTGCTGCTGCTGGACCATAGCTGCCTGTACCCTGCCCCTCCACAGGGGTGGGGCCCTGCCTCCTGGGCCACTTCTGTAAGCAAGCGCAGATGGATCGATGCAACCTCACTTATAATGCCTGCAGCCAAGTGGGCCTCTGGAAACGGACGGTGCAGCACGGTGGGAGTGGCTGGGTGGTGGAGGTGAACAAGTCAACAGTGCCCGGAGCTCCCTGCTTTGTGTCTTTCTTTAGCAGATGTGGCAAGAAACAGCTCTTAGACTTGGAGGAGCAGGGTGTATGGCCAGAACTGATAGATGGTGACAACTGAGATTTGTCAACCAGAGGGTCCTGGCTAAATTCTCTGCTTGGCCTGATCCCATCCACCAGTGGAACAACAATGTCTGCTTTCTGGTCACTCATGTGTTCTCCAATATCAAGATGGGCCAGGCGCTTTAAGTCTTTCAACAGTGTGGCCAGGACACGCAGGTCCAGGTTGGTCACTATGGAGCCCATGGGATCAACTCCAGGGTGATGGTGCAAGCCTGTCTTAGTCAAGGGCTGTCCTTACAAAACAACCTAACTGGGACCTTCCAGCACCTGGGATCCTTGGCCAGGACTTCTCATTAACCAAGGGCGTGTCCCTCCCTGACATCCTTGGTACTCCATCGTCCATTCCAGGGTTCTGCTGGGCAACGTCTTCAGCTTCTGGAAACTAGAAGAAAGTTCTCCTATCAGATCTGCCTACTGCTGTTGAAGGGCAGTTCTTCCCCTATTGGGGGTGTGGAGAGGCAACAGGTGAGCATGGAGGAATGCTGGTCCTGGAGAGAGCTTCTTGCCCTCCCCACTAGGCCCTCTGATTCAGCCCCAGTCCCCTCTGGCCTTGTCTCCTTATATGCCTGCTTCAAGGGCTTTATCAGTCCCTTTTGGGAAGGCCTCTCACCTCTGAACTAGAATCTCATCCTTATGGCTGAGATAATCCCAGCCACCTTGGGTGACAAACTTAACCTCCTGGAGCTTCAAGATTGGACCAGGTCTCGCAGCTGAAGGTCAACTCACTCAAAAAATGTCTAGAGATCCTCAAGGACTCTGTAATCACATGGTGTAGAGAATTATTTTTTATTTTGAAATTTTCCACAAACATTGAGAGAATGACATCTGCCAGCCACATGTAATATATTTATTATTTTGCCAGAAAGGAAGGAAGGAAGGAAGGAAGAAAGGAAGAAAGAAAGAAAGAAGAAAAAGAAATTTGAGAGCTACTAATTGTCCTGTCACAAGGGAGGCCTTAGAACCCTTCAAAGAGATCCTCCAAGGTGCCAATCCTTTTCCATTTGGTATGAAGGATGGGATAGGATGGGAAGAGTAGAGAGGACTATCTCCCTGGCAGCAAAGGTAGAAGACAGAGCTCGTTTTCAAGCCCTGGGAAGCTGAGTTCCTACTAGCAGAGAGAAAGAGGCACACCCTCGATAACCATTCTCCTAGAGGAAGGCAGAGGCAGCAGCTCAAAGGAGAGAGGGGAAGGATCATAGCCACCCATGCCTTGAGGGCTTGTGACATCCACAGCCTCTGGGTCAACTCTGGTGTGCTACCGGGTTTCGATGAATGTTTGTCCCCTCCCTTATGCTTAACTCAAACAGAAGTGCCAGACATAACCAAGAGGGCAGGAAATGTCACTCCACTCACATAGGTGTGTCCCCCAGTGACTATAACACCAATCCCTCTGAAACAAATGAGCACAAGGTGTTGGTAAGATGTTACAGTAGGCTTTGGCTCTACCTCTATCCAAGGCCTTAAGTTTTCCTTCCTGGAGGTGTGTGCCAAAACAATTTTGGTAACAAGAAAGCATTCTGTGGTATTTTTCTGAGGAAATATCCTATCCTGGGGAGTCAGAGAGATTCCAAGGCAATGGATGCCAATGGCAGCCCACTGTTGAGATCCAGGCTGTCACTGTGACCAATGACACCCTTCCTGGTTTGGGGCTTCAGGGTCTCGAGGGCTGTCTGAGGTCCCAGAGCTGGGGCTGGGCACTGGTGGCCCATGTTCCATTTCCCAGGATGAAAGCTCTGAGGAACACAGAGAGTTTGCACAACTCACCCTTGACATCCAAACCCAGGTAAGACCTCCCAATTCAGTGACTTTTACCCTAAATTGTGGGTTAACAGAGACAGAGGTGAGGGGTGACATCTAATAGCATCAGTGAACAATCCCGGCACTCCAGCAGGCAACAGCCTTCCCTTTCCTTTCCGCACCACATTTTAATAAAATTTCCCAAGCATAATTATTTTGATGTCTGTCTTCTGTGTCTTATTTATTTTTATGGTGAGTTGCTATGAGACAAAAACAAACAAACAGAAAGCACTTCAAAAAAACGCATGAGAAAGATGCCTGGACAGGTCACTAACGTGACATTAGGAATCCCGAGAAGAGCTAAAATTTAGCTGACATAAAAATCTCACATCTTAAAAGCACTCTCTGATCTTAAAGATAATAATATTCTGGTTACAGCCCTTCCACGGGAGAAAGACAATATTCTTCAATCCTTCTGCAAACTGGGGGCATTAAAATAGACCCAGGGTTGCAAGAGGTAGGCATGCCAGTGTCATTTCGCTGGTTTTCAATGATATGCTTCAACTCACTGTGCATGTCCCTAGAGGGGACAGAAAATATCTTTCAAGAACATGCTGAACACCCATCTGTCAGAAACAATTTTTGGGTACTGAGGTGTAGAGGAGCAGAGAACACGTCATCCCTTGGGGTTCCTGCCTGTGCAGAACAGTTCTGCCTCTGTTCAATGCATGTCCTCATTATCTTTGATCACCGGCCCCTGCTCCACAAGCATGGGGCCACCCACCTGCCAGGCTGGGGACACAACAGTCCAGGTCCTCAAGAAGCTCCCTTTGTCCTGGCAGAGCCAGTCGCCCAGACAATTACAGGACAATAGCCCACTGTGAGAAGAACATGGATGAGAACCCAAACCAAACACGACTCCTCATTATACATTAGTGGGAAGAGAGGGCACCATTGAGAGCTGACCTCCTGTAACACCAGGGCACTGGGGGCTCGTTTCTCATGGAACACAAGAGCCCTCTGGGGCAGATGACCTTATCTCCATATTCTGAGTGATGCCCAAGGTCACCAAGACAGTGCGAGACAGAGCTGGGATTGGAATCCCGGTTGCTCCAATTTCATGCTCCTTTTTCATCGAGCAACACTTCTAGTAGCATTTTTTAATTGACTCCCTGAACTGAATGTTACTTACTTGTACTTCTCTCATGGCCTGGAAGGATGACTATTTGTGTATTCGTCCATTGTACAGGACTGTAAACTTCAAAGATACAAAGAGCATCTTATTACGTGTTTTGTATATGTATAATTTTTAAGATAAGGTGTGCCTCTCAGATGAGCGGACAACAGCCAGACATCTGAACAAAATGAGAGCAATCCCTGAGGATGATGGGGGATAGAAGATTGGGAAGGGGGACATTCCAGGCAGAGGACACAGCAAATGCAAAGGCTGTCCATTAAGGACTGAGTTTGAGAAATAAAACCTCCATTTTACCCTTCCTCTGTCACTCTGTCCCCTGTCTCTGCTTTATTTTTCTTCAAGGCACTCTTCACTACTTGATACTACATTTCTGGGCTTATTTGCTTACCGTTTATCCCTCATCTACACTATGAGCTTTGTGAGGACATGGGACTTTGCTTTCTCTGATCCTCAGAGCCTAGAAGAGATCTGCATACAGAGGAAACTCCATCCGTATTTGTTTAGAAACATATGAATAAATGTATAAAGCATCATATGTATTTATTTAAGATTTTATTTATTTATTTGACAGAGATCACAAGTAGACAGAGAGGCAGGCAGAGAGAGGGGGGGGAAGCAGGCTCCCCGCCAAGCAGAGAGTCCGATGTGGGGCTCGATCCTAGCACCCTGGGATCATGACCTGAGCCGAAGGCAGAGGCTTTAACCCACTGAGCCACCCAGGTACCCCGCATCATATGTATTTTTAAGCTTTACTTGTATGAAAGTACTTACCATGCACAATCACTGAACTAAGCACTTTACACAGATTTACTTCATTTACTTCTCACCCAAACCCCATTGCGGTGGGTATTCTCATCTGCACTTTACAGGTGGTGCAAGTGAACTCAACCAGTAAGTGGCAGAGCTGGGATGTGAGCCTAGGTCTGAGCCAAAAGCTGTAACTTTCCAATGGGGGAATGAGATCTCTTCGTGGAAAGATAATCTCTTTAATAAATGGTATTGGACAAAACTGGACGGCTACATGCAAAAGAATGAAGTGGACCAACTTCTTCCATCATGCACAAAAATAAACTCAAAATCGATTATAAACCTATACATGAGACCTAAAACCATAAAACTCCTAAAAGAAAACATAGGCACTAATCTCTTTGACATCAGCCTTAGCAACATATTTATGGATGTGTCTCCTCAGGCAAGAGAAACAGAAACAAAAATAAAATAAACTATTGGGACTACAGCAAAATGAAAAGGTTTTCCCATAATGAAGCAAACCATCAGCAAAACGAAAAGTTGACCTAATGAACAGGAGAAGGTATTTGCAGATGACATATCCAATAAAGGGTTAGTATCCAAAATATATAAAGACCTCAACTCAGCACCAAAAACACAAATATTTAAAAACAAGCAGGGGAGCTGAATAGACATTTTTTCAAAGAAGACATACAAATGATCAACAGATAAATGAAAAGACCCTTAACATCACTCATCATCAGGGAAATGCAAATCAAAACCACAATGAGATATCACCTGGCACCTGTCAAAATGGCTAGTATCAAAAAGACGAAAAATAACAGGTGTTGGTAAGGATGTGGAGAAAAGGGAACCTTGTGCACTGTTGGTGGGAATGTAAACTGATGCAACCATGGTGAAAAACAGTATGGAGGTTCCCCTAAAAATTAAAATAAAAATGTCATAGAATTCAGTAACTCCACTACTGAGTACGTACTCAAAGAAAATGAAAATATTAATTCAAAAAGATGTATGTACCCCTATGCTTATTTTAGTTACAGTAGCCAAGATACAGAAACAACCCAGGACTCCACTGAGAAACAAAGGTTGTCATATATGTGTGTGTACTTACATATATATATATATATATATATATATATATATATATACACACACACACATATGTATGTGTGCACATACACACATGCATGCAAACAATGGAATTATCAGTCAGCCATAAAAAAAAAAAGAATGAGATCTTGTCGTTTGTGACAACATGGATGAACTTACAGGTATTATGTCAAGGGAAATAAGTCAGACAGAGAAAAACAAATACTGGATGATTTCACTTACATGTGGAATCTAAAAAAAAACACAACAAATGAATACACAAACAAAAAACAGAAACAGACTTATAAATATGGAGAACCAACTGGTGGTTGCCAGAGGGAAGGGATGAGGGAGATGGATGAAACAGGTGAAGGGGATTAAGAAGTACAAACTTCCAGTTATAAAATAAATCATCTTATAAATACTTATAAGTATTTATATATATTTACATATATAGATATATAAATATATATTATTTATATTATATTATATTATATATATGTATACTAAATATATATCTACTATATATAGTAGATATACATAAGTACATATAATATATGTATATATATCTTCTATATATAAGTATATATAAGTACATATAAATAAGTAATCTTATAAATACTTATAAAATAAGTAATTTCATCTCTTCCCAGACTTGAAAAGTACAGCAGAGGGAATACAGTCAGTAACATTGTAATAATGATGTATGGTGACAAATGGTAAATATATGTATTACAGTAAGCATGGTGTAATGTACAGAATTGTTGAATAACTCTACTATGTACCTGAAACTAATATAACATTGTATGTCAGCTATACTTAGACAATAAAACTTTTTTAAAAAAGAATAGTATCATACTATATATTCTTTTTTGTGCCTTTTTTCCCTTAACAATGTATCATCAAGCATTCTTATAGGATTAAATATTCTCTTACAGTATTTAAAAAAAAAAAAGCCCATGCCTTTTAACCAAAACATTCTAATCTGGGAGTGCCTGGCTGGCTCAGTTGGTGGAGCATGAGACTCCTGATCTGGAGGTTCTGAGTTCAAGCCCCATGATGTGTGTACAAATTACTTAAAAATAGTATCTTTAAAACAAACAAAACAACATTATTCTATTCTTGCTAAGCCTACAGTGGTCATGGGAAGCCCTCAACAAATATCGACTGGATTAAATTAAATATATTCAGTGCAGAGAAGGGGCAAGATCCAAGACAATATAATGCGGAATTTGGAGAGCAAGTTAGAAGATGCTCATCCTGGAAGCTAAAAAGAACTGCCATAAAAGATACAAGGTTAGCTGAATGTACACATTTTCCCCAGAAATTTACCCACATAAGAAATGATGTCAAGGTTGGGGCTCACACGACAATGGCACTTCCTAATGTCACCGAGGCTACCTGACTCAAAAGGAAGACGTGGATTTCAACTCCACTAATGGCAGGCAAGTTCTGACCACAGGACATTGTCAGGTCTGTGAGGAGGAGGGGTTGTGATGACAAGTTTTTGGTGACCCAAAGGGAATGCTGAAGAACGGGAATTGGATGAGGAGACCCTGCCAGAGTTGGCTAGAGGCCCTGCATGTGGTGTGCTGGAGAATTCTGTTCTGTTGAAAGGCAAATGCCAAAGACAAAACTCAAAAGGTCTTCATCCAGAAGAGGTTAGGAGAAGCATCCCACAAAGACTCATTAAGCACTTCTGATGAACCACTTTGATGTCATGCTGGCTAGGACAAATCCAGATCCTAGATACTGAGAAGGTGATACCCAGAATCAGCACCACGTATGTTTTCAGAGGATTCTCCACCCTTCTGGCTGTGGGGCTAAGTTAGCACTCAGGTGAGGAGGTGGCTCTGCCACTAGTAGGTGACCTCTGAGCCTGCACAGTCCCAGACTGAAATGGCGAAGACGGCTCCTCAGGCAGGAAGTGTGGGAGTGAGCCTCCAGGCTCAAATGCCGCCGAGCAGCAGCAGCACCACACCCAACTCTGCCTTCTCTGCCTCTCTTGGACATCTTGGGGATCTCTCTCCCCCTCTCTTGGGGATCATGAGGAGTCCTCTGTCTCACAGGCTGTTCCAACACTCAGGTGAGAGTGAGAGACTGGCTCTATGAACACATTCACTAAGCCAGGAGTTTCTGTTATCGCTTAGTGACACATCCGTCACCACAAGGAAACGGACACTTTTCCCCATTTCTCTTACACTTACCTTAAAGTATTTATTCCCCCTTTTCTTCTCCCATAAGCACAGCTTGGGTTTTCCAACATCAAACCGCCTTTCCCTACTCACAAACCTAAGTACAGATTGAAACTAAAAGCATTGGGGCCTTCATGTTTGTATTCTGGTCCCTTCTCTGAGATCATAAGGGAGACCTTGGGCCGCCCTGCAGTTTCCTGACTTCCGAGAACCCTCACAGGTGCCATCTCGTGGAACTCTCCCAAAGATGCCTAAAGGCACCTCATTTTAAAGAGGAGGACACAAAATAAATAAAAAGAAATAATAAAAAGTAAACAAGAGGCCACAGAATCCAGCAGGCTACACAAGGGGCCAGAGGCGCAGGGTCCCCACACTAGTGAAGAGGGGGCTGGACTCAAGCCCAAGCCAGTTGACCTCATGCCTAGAGTCCTTTCCCAAAACATCATGACCACGGGTGCCACAAGCCATCCTGGCCCTCTTGACACTTAACCCTCTAGACACTAAAAGAGCCAGTAGATGAAGTCACAAGCAAGAGTATTCACAGAGTATTCACAAGCAAGGGTTTAAACTCTGGCTCTCCTCAGTTACTTATACAGGTGACTTAACTTCAACTTTCTCAGTCGTAAAATAGGTAGGTTAGAAAAACGTACATGGCACAACAGCGAGGATTTTAGAAATTCCTAATACACAATGTTCTAAAATAGCTGACATTCATAGCAACTGGCCATGCTCCAGGCACATTCTCCCACGAGGCAACATGAGTCGGGTATCTCAGGCTGAGCATCTCGCCCCCAGATGCAGAGTGAGGAACTTGGCTTTGTTGGCGCTTTCAGAATGGATCAGGCTCAAGGCACGTCTGTCCTCTGAGCCTCCCACCACTACCCACCATCCACACTGCTGCTCAAAATGGCCTTAGCAGGCCTTCTAGCTATCCAGCTGTGTCAGTTATTCATCCTTCCAGACCCTCAGCCCTTCAACTACTCAATTGCAAACACATTTCCTCATACCGTGCTTCAGATTAGGCAAACAGGAGACAGAGCAAACACTTAAGAGTCCTCAACATCAAGGGGAATCAAGGTGCTGGAAGCATGACCCCTTTTGGCTCAGGTACCGAGCAGTAAGTGCCCCTGCCTAGCTCCTCCCTCCCCCACAAACCTCACTGCAGCTACCCACACCTCACTGGAGCTGCAAGCACAATGTGGGCTCTGAGGCTCCTGGCTTCTTTTAGGAAGAAACCTCCACCTTGCCCAGGCTAGACTGGGCACCTACCAAGGCACCAAGGCTAGGCTGCCCTCCTCCTTCCTCTGAAGCATTATAAGGTAAAATGCATTTCATCAATCTAGCACACTGTCCCTCAGATTCTTCCTCTGAGCCATTTCAACCTGCCATGGTTCACTTACAACAAGTGATGCAAGAGGGGCCCCCGAAGAGAAGCCTCACACACTGGCCAAAGGGGGCTGCTCCAGAAACCAGTATTTCCAATGACTGCTTCCTTAATTCAGAAAAAGACGTCACTCTGTCTCTCATGATAGGAATATCTGGAAGTCCTCCCTTTTTTTCTCTCTTTTTTTCCTCAACCCCTATATCCACCCCAGGTCTACCTCCCAAGTACATCTCAAATCTGTCTACCTCTTTCCATCTCCACTGCCTCTTCTCTGAGCTACTGTCAAGCTATTGTCAACACTACCCTACACTCCTGAGAAGCCTCCTAACTGGTCTACCCACTTCCCCTCTTGAATTCTGGCACAATGTTGGTTACCCTCCAGATTCATTCTCCTCTTCTTAGGGAGCTGGAATATGGCAATCCATTCAGAGACTTCATTTTCCAGACCCTCCCCACCCCGCCCCATCCAGCACACATACACTCAGACAGCTACATTGGCTATGTGGCCATTTGCTTACTGGCAAAATGTGAATGAAAATGATGTACACAAATTTCCATATCATGTGTTGCAAAGTAAACAACAGCCCAGGATTTCCTCTCTTACTCGCTTTCTGTGGGCTAGAATATGGATAAGGAGCTGAGCCAGCTCTGACCTTATAGATGAACACAGCAACCCAAGGGAAGGTGAAGAGGAGAGAAGAACCCTAAGTCCCAGAATGATCTTGTGGAATAGAGCCACCTCTGTGGCTGGGTCACTGTGGCCAGTGTGATCAGAAGAGACTGGAGTAGCAGTAAGACGAAGTGGATAGATCAATGTCAAGGCTACTATAGAATAGGGACTGGAACACAGATGGCTTTGACACAGGTGGTACAGAGCAATGGAGATGATGGGATGCTAGATGTATTGTGAAGACATGATTAACTGACTTTCCTGGTAACTGGGGTATGAGAGAAAGGGAGAAGTCAGGGAGGACACCCAGGTTTCTGGCCTGAGTCCCTGCAAGGATGATATGGGTGTGAACTGACGCAAAGAAACTTAAGGTGGAGACTCTATGTGGGGAATGATCAGGAATTAATTTTGGACATGCCTAAGAGTAGAGGTTACCAGAGCCCGAATTTAGAGTCAAAACTACCTGGATTTGAGTCCTAACTCTGACACGTAACTGTGTGACCTTGATGGAATTACTTAAATCCTCTGTGCTTTGGAGTTCTCATCTATAAAATGAGGGTGGATAATAGCCCCAGTTTCACAGAGTGCATGTGAGGAGGAAATATGTGCATTCCAGACTTTTTTGTGTGTGCTGTTTGATTCTTCAAAAAGGCTCAGAACTTTGGAGATCAGGAAGAAATCTTCCCTCATCTCTATGCCTGCTTATCCCATCTCAAATAACACTAAGCCCCCAAGATTCTGAAAGTAGAGATGTGGCTGCCTGCTATGGTCTGGGGACAGCTGTAAGGAAGCTTTCAAAGCAGCTGGTATAGGCATATAACTAGAACATTTTCTTCACCTCAGTTTCCTGGCAAAACAAGGCCTGCAGTTAGAAGGGAAAGGTTTTAATTACAAGGCCACCTGTCCAGCCATCTGAAGCCAACCTCAGCCTCTGGCTGGTTCCCTGTGGGCAATGGGGCATTTAGGGGGACTGTGCTCAGAGTCCCTAATGTCTTTCACATTTCGTAGTGCAGTATAATCATGGCAAAAATTAACAGATCTCAAAAACAGGCCTCATTATTGCTTCCCTCCCCCATTTGTTATTAAGGATAGACAGAGAGATTGAGGGTTTGGGAAAACCTGAGTTCCATCCTTTCCTTTCATCTGTTCAGGATGAGGTGGCCTTAAAACCAAATTATCTTGTGCTCTCCAAAGCAAACTGCACCCCTCTAATTACCCCTCAAAATGGAGATAAGTGGTTTTCTAAATTATTATTTGCCCACTGACATTTTTAGACTGACATATATATGAAAGGTAAGCAGACTATATTCAAGCCTGTAAAATAAAAATAAAAATTAATGGAAATTTCTAATTCTCAACATAAAGAAAGAAAAGAAAAGAAGAAAAAAGAAAGGAAAAGTAACAAATCTTTTTTAGGGTGCTGTTATTTAGATCACAAGTGAGCATATAAAAATTGAAATATTTTCCAACTTTAGTTTTAAGTGCCAAGAAAATTAAATTGTAGATGGTCACCCAGAAGGTTTGTTCATTCTTAAAACAGTTTACATTTCTTCCTGGGCCTATAGCTAGAGATTCTACTTCCCAACCTCCCAGATGTGCCCACGTGACTGAGTTCTGGCCAAAAGAATATGGGGAGCAGCGACGGGTGCCATTCCAGGCTGGGCCCACAACAACCTCCCACATGTCATTTGCCAAGCTCATTCCCTTTCTGTGTGATCTCAGCAGCTATGTGAGGGGGAAGGTGGAGCCACAACATAGAAGAAACCTGGAAGCCCCAAAGATTCCTTGGAGGAGAACCATCCACTGACCAGGAACAGCAGGTGAGAAACAAATTTAGACAGCAAGCCACTGAAATATTGACGTTTATCTGTTAATAGCAACTAGTGTGCCACTACTAATAAACAGCTTTCTGACCCATCCCCTTCCAAACAGATTTACTTTGGCATCTGCAAATGCTGAGACTTCATAAGACCAAGTCCTAAAGGTTGTGAGCAATGTCTATCAACAGACGAATCACAATCAATACAGAATACCGATGTTGACCCTCTTGTTCTCAACCTCAAGACTTCTTGAGCTGAAAAGCAATGTCTTCATCAGGAATGTTTTATTCCATAAAACACCAGACATCCAGAACACACTGTCATTTTTTAAAGGAAGCAAATACATTTAGCAAGATAAGAGATCCCAAATAAACAACAATTAGACATTAAATAACCCACCAGGTTGCCATAATGATAGAAAGAGCATCCTCTCTCCTATGAGCTGTGAGCTCCCTGAGGATAAGAACTGGGTCCATCTTGCTCACCAATGCAGTTGGCCTGGCACACAAGGGCTATTCAACAAATATAGAGGATGAGAAGATGAAAGGATGAACTTGCCTCTGCTTACCTCCTTCCTCTTCCCCATATACCCGTCCCCTCATTCTCTATATACCAAGTACACATCTGATGCTTCACCCCGCCGTGGACCATTACACATTGTACTCCCTCTGTCTGCAGTGCACCCTCACCTTCACTGTATCCTCTGCCTGGTCACTCCTGTCCCTCTCTCAGATCTCAGCACAAGCATCCCTTACCTGTCTCTCTGTGCACTTGCCCTTCTATGTGATTGGACATTTCTGCACATGATCATTTCCATAGCACCTGTATCTGAAGCTACCCCACTTATGTGAGCATGTGTTAACGATCTCTCGCCCTACAATCCCACCAGGGAGCTAGAAAACCTCATGCACAGACCTCTCCCCATACTTCCAGCGCAGCGTCCTGCCCGTGGAACGTCCCCCATCATCAGGGTGAACAAATAAATGACTGTGTCAGGTATCATGATCCCAATTTATTTAGTTAATTTTATCCTGTCGGCCCAACCACTGGGTTACTTTTTTCTCCTTCTATTTTTACATCACGTATAATGAATGAGATACCTGTTAGTATCAATGAAGTAAAAAACCACGAATGAGACAATAATACAGAATCAAAAAAAGTAACCTACCTTTATTCTTTTGCCTAATAAATGTATCTTTAGTGCCTCCTCTGGGCAAGGCGTTATTTCAGCTACTGTTGAAGAGTTCCCTCTCCTCAATTTACAATTTTTCTCCAGGCTTCCTTGTATCCATGGTTCTTGCCCTGTGCAGTCTACTGGGCTAGTCTGTATTCCTCGCCTCACAGAAGGAATGAGAAAGCACAGAGAAAAATTGAACCCAGGGCTGGGGAGCTTACCCTTTCTCTCAATCACACCACACCCCACTCCAGCAGGCTGGATGCTTCTGCCCAACTCTTGTCTTCCACTGGGCTGCTGCTATTTTCCTACTAATCCAGCTTTGTGTAACTTTGTTATGCTTATGCCAGCAAGAATGGCCAGCTAGTTCGCTCCTTTCGTAAGTCAGATGTTATCATTTCCATTTTAAGATGACAAACTGAGGGGCACCTGGGTGGTTCAGTCAGTTAAGCGTCTGCCTTTGGCTCAGGTCATGATCTCAGGTCCTAGAATGGAGCCCCGCATCGGGCTCTCTGCTCATCAGGAAGTCTGCTTCTCTCTCTCTCTCTGCCTGCCTCTCTGCCTACTTGTGATTTCTATCTGCCAAATAAATACATAAAATCTTAAAAGAAAAAAAAAAGACAAACTGAGACTTCCCAGGATCACAGAGTCAGGACTCAAAATTTCAGGCTCCCTGACTCCAGATTCAAGGCTTTCTCAACAAGCCTACTCTAACCCCACTTCTCTCAGTGTGTGGCTGGTGTTCATCAGATGACCTTCTTCCCCAGGCTGGAGGGACTTCCCACAATTTGCCAAACACAGGCCCCCCC
>RCUC01039676.1:0-14866 GCA_003697995.1 Taxidea taxus jeffersonii | reverse complement strand
AACAAGCAACGGAGAGGGGCAGAGTGGGGGAGAGAGAGAGAGAGAGAGAAGCAGACTACCCACCAAGCAGGAAGCCCGATGTGGGGCTTGAACCTGGGACTCATAGATCATGACCTGAACTGAAGGCAGGTGCTTAACCGACTGAGCCACCCACGTGCCCAAAACTCTAGAATTTTACGTCTGTTTACACAAGTAATTTCTTACTCAACTACTCCTGAAGTAACCAAATCTAAGAATTCTTCTTTTTTTAAAAAAGATTTTATTTATTTATTTGGAAAGCATGCAAGCAGGGAGAGGTGCAGAGCGGGAGGGAGAGAGAGAATCTCCTCACTGAACATGGGAGTCCAATGCAGGGCTCGATCTCACGACCCTGAGATCATGACCTGAAACCAAGTGTCGGACACTTAACACCACTCATGAACCCCCCAAATCTAAGTAATCTAAACACAGAGTGGTTTTTAGCCCCATATAACCAATGCCTGGACACTAGATGGATGAATGAGCAAACGAATGAATGAATGGGTAGGAAGGGTAAAGCTGGCCATGTCCAAATTCTGTCTGACCTCTCTTTCTTCTGCTTCCTTTCAACCCGCGTCTCCACACACTGGCTCCATCAAGTGCTAAATTAGGCCTATAAGACATTCGTGCAAAAGGTGTCCCCCAAGTAGATGACCCAAAATAACAGCTCCCGGCCAGCCCAAGTTCTCATCCCCTGATCCTGCCCACAATACACAGTTCTTAACACCTGATTTCCTCCCTTACTTATGTTTTTCTCCTGCTTTACTCTGAATGACTAAATGAAACCTGCTTTTGTCCCCACCTAGGCCTTCTAACCACCCAACAGGCCCTTGTTCCAGCCCTGAAGTTCTCACAGCCTTTATCACATTCTTCCAAATGATTTTCCTAGTCCTTGACTGTTAAGAAGATGCCAACCTCCTGTAGTGTCACAGTCCACAGCTATTACTTATTTCCTCAACTCTGACACATGCACTTATTTATGTTTTAGCATCCTGACATAAGGATATACCCCATAATGTGTGCATTTAATGCATTGCTTCTTCCTTGTTCCCAAAAAGCCATTATAAAATTAATGGTGTGCCTTGTCAGGAAAATATGATATACCAAAAAAAAAAAAAAAAGAAAGAAAGAAAGAAAAGAAAATACAGTATGTCTTCCTCCTGTGATTTCAAATGTGTTTTCTGGAACCATTTCACTGCCAAGAAATTTCCATGTGCAGCACTTCAGTGTTTCTTCTAGAATGTCTCCCCACTCTTCATCTTAAATGAACAAGTATGCTTCCTTTCAAACTGTGCTAAGTGCTCACTTTCCTAGGTCTACCATCTTGGAGCCAGGGTATTCCACAGACTTATAGCTACAATTTACAAAAAAAAATTTTTTTTACTTTGTTCTTTCACAAACCCACCCCTTTTCACGTTTATGATTGTTAATCATACCACCTTTTAATATCCAGCCTTGTTTACAGAGAGGGAGGTACTCTCCCCTCCCTATCAATCAACCCAGATCTGTATTCACCCCCTAAGCATCAGGGTCACCTAGAATGACTGGCCAGCATCAGAGCTGAAAGCCAGGCAGCTCTGGCTTCAAATTCTCTCTGCTACATCCTCATTTTCCCCAACTAGCTGGCTTCTAATAAGCTCACTAAGTTTGGTGGTATGGCTAAGAATCAGCAGGCATGGCTGTTTAGAGTGAGGGTTACTAGACCCATTCTCAAAGCTCCTATGTCAGTAGACACCCCTGTGAACACATTTCAAGTGTCTGAATGGCCCACCACTGAGTCCTGCCTTCCAGAGGAAGAGGCTAGAACCCACTCTCCTATCCTCTCTAGCAGACAAGAGCAGTCATGTGACCACCCGCACCAGCAGGAACATTTAAAGCAGAAGACAATACCACGAGGACATGGGCACTTTACAAAACTACCTTCTGGGAAATGCAGTGGCAGCACCTTCCAGTTTTGGGGGGATACTCTGGTCTCCAGACCTGAGCATCATGGGGGAAACTGGGACCTCTGCTGAGTGAAAGCGAGAGATACTTCAGCAGGATTCTAGGTCTCATGACAGCTATTCAGCCTCTAACCCTAACTCTATGCCACCCAGGTTTTCTGAGGACTGCCTGGTATCTCTCCACAGATTCCCTTTCTCCTCAAACCAAGCCAAACTGTATTCTGGGGTTTGTAGCCAGGAAACCTGACTTTCTCTAGGGATCAGGGGTTTGACTTAGAGACTTACATTTTTAACCAGTATCCCAAGCTGATTCTAGTGCAGATGATCCCTGCACCATACTCAGAGAAACACAGCTCCATGAGCTCTACCCCATCACAGCCCTTTGTAAGGGGCTGAATGTTTGTGCCTCTAAAATTCGTATGTCAAAATCCTAACCCTCAACATGATGGCATTAGGAAGGGAATTAGATCATGAAGACAAAGCCTTCATAAATAGGGTCAGGAATCTTATAAAAGAGATCCCAGAGACGTCCCTCGCCCTTTCCACCACGTGGGGACATAGTAAGAAGATGGCCATCTGTGAACCAAGTATCAGGTCCTCACCAGACACTGAACCTGCTATAGCACTTTAATCTTAACACTTCTGGGCTCCAAGGCTGTGAAATAAATACTTATTGTTTAAGCCATCCAGTCTACAGTATTTTTGTTTTAGCAGCCCAAATGGACTAAGCCACACCTATTCACTCACAAATACTCTTACTTGCCCCCCCTTCCTGACCTGACACACCTGATCAATAATTGTCCATGCTTGAATCCTCTACCCCATAAATACCACTAAAGAAAATCATATAAGCACACTAATCTCATCCTTAGTGATAGTACCTAATACACTGCCTTGAACACAGTAAGCTTTCCAGTCACTCCTACACTGTTTATTGAAAAGGTTATTCTTCTTCCATTTAATCACTTTTGATTCTTAGTCATAAGCTGGTTGGACATATTTATGTGGATTTATTATTGGATTTCTTATTCTGGTTATTGATCCATGTGTTCATTTTTACACCAGTCATAGTCCTCTGATCTCCTTAGGCACACAGTAGTGCTTCACGTGAAGTAGAGTGATCCTTCCACTCTACCCCTCTTTTTCAAGATTACTTTAGCTGTTTTAGGACCTATACTTTGCCACATAAATTTTAGAATAAATGCTTACATATACAAAATATCTCAGTAAAATTTTTAATGGAATTAAATTAAATCTATAGATCAGTTTGAGAATAATCAGTATCTTTACTATATTGAGTCTTCCATTCTATAGACATTGTTATGTCTTTCCATTTATTTAAATCTTCTTTAATTTCAAGTCATCAGCATCTTGTAATTTTCAGCATCCAGACTCCACATTTTGTTGTTTATTATAAAATTCCTATTTTCTCCAAAGTAAATGCAAATGGTATTGTGTTTTTACTTTCACTGTTAGAATATAGAAATAAAATTGATTTTTGCAGGTGTTTTTATTTTGACTAGTGAGTTTTTAATCTACCAAGTTTGCTAAATTCTCTATTAATTTAAGTAGCGTCACATAAAATAAATAAATAAATATAAATAAAATAATATAAATAAAAATATATATAAATAATAACAAGCATCACAATATTTGTGCATTTTGACCCCCCCGGAAAGGTGAGGGGCTCTCTTGGCTAACCGGTTAGTCACCTTTAACTTGTGGTTAGCTGGCTCCACTTTTCATTCCCTACAACGACTTTTTAAATATTTACTTCTCCCTTTCACACTGCTCAGTCCTAGATCAACCTCTTATATGTATGTGGCCTCCCACTCTATTAGGAACACAGAAGCAACTGGCATGAACCCACTTAACTTTCTCCACCTCATCTCCAAATGACCTGTCCTCTTGCCTCAGGGGGAGAAGTGGTCCTACTTTCCAAGGCTAATTCCTTGACCTGAGCATACTTCTGTTTCCTGTACATTTCTCCAGAATCTGGCTCTGTGGATACCTCCCTTCTGCTCCCTTCTACTTCCCATCTCGTGTCTTTCTGTAATGCCTAAAACTCGTTCACGTTCACGTCTTCGCGAAGAGTTCTTCCCTTGCCCCCAACCTCCTCCTGATACCTTACCTTCTTCTCTTTCCCTTTCTCACCAAACTTTTTTTTTTTTAAGCCGACTAGTTTTTACACACCTCTGCATCACTTCTCCAGACAGTATATGCTGCCTCTTACCCAGCCCCTCTACTGAGACTGCGCTTGCGGCGGTCCCCACTTTCTTCTTGCTCAGTTCTATGGTTCGTCACAGGTCTTCCTTCCACCTGCTCTGAGGTACGTCACAAGACAGAACACTCTCTCCTTGAAACTCTCTTCTTGTTAGCCTCTGGGACACTGCTCTCTGACCAATTGTTTACCTTCATCTGCAGATGCCCCCTTGCCCCTACAAGTGCTGGTGTTCTCCAGGGACCCTCTCTTAGCATCGGTCTCACTTCCTCTATTTCCAGTCTGGATCTCTCTGATGAAATTCAGACCCCAGATCAACTCTTCTGAACTTTAAGCAGGACGGGCCCAACACTAACTTCCTCATTAACTTCCTCAGAAACATCAAATGTGTTGTTTATCCTGTATTACTTGCTTCCCTGAACAGTTGCCAGGTCAGAAACTGCTCATGAACGCTGATCCCCTAGTTGGTCACTACATCTGGCCAATGGTGCCCCTGGAGTTCTTTCTGATGCTCTGTCCTCTCTCCAATGCCAGTTTCAGCACATGCTCTTCTCATTCCTCTTGGCCCCCTCAGAAAGCTTTCAGATTCTAGTGTTTCCCCATTCTCATCCATTTTTCAACTTCTCATCAGAATAATCTTTCTGAGCACCATCTTAGTCATATTATTCATCTGCTTAAAGCAAAGTTTTTGTTTGTGTTTTATCCTTTTTTGCCCCAATCCTTTGAAAACTGTGCACGCTCGCTCATCCTCCAGATATGCACAGAGGCCATAACTCAACCCTTGGCATATAGGCTCAGGGGCTCTGCTCCATCTGGGGCCTATCTCATGGATGCCCAGGGATTCACGGAACCCACACGGCCCCCGGCCCCTCCCTCCCTGTCCAGCCTCACTTCCCACACGCCCCACCACACACCTACCCTGGTCACAGCAGACCACCCTCTGTTCCTGAAACACAGAACCCTTGGTGCTCTGACCCTGTTACCTCAGCTGCCTACTGAACAATCTTGAACGACCCAATTACAACATCCCCTCTCATTGGCATCTCCCTCCTTCTAGAATGAACCACTGAATCCTTCCATCACACAATAAACCATTCATAGCAATGAGCACATTGCCTTTCTCTGAGCATGTTACCTGCTCTAGTTGGTTGGACACGGGATCATATTCAGCTTTGTTTCTCCTCTGCCTGTCCCTGTGAACAGCCCAGGAACATTACATGTGGTTTACTCTAAAATGGCTCCTATCTCTCTTTTTATAAAAACACATGCATGTTGGTTGTCACACTAAGCAGTCTTTCAGCTTCTTTTAAGTATATTTACCTTCTCCTTCTTTGCTGATTTTCAATTGAATTGTTTAAACTCATCTCAAAAATTATTGCATCTCAAAATTATTGCAATTATCAGGTTTAAACCCTAAAGGGAACTATTCCACAAACAGTAAGGACAAAATACATGAAAGTTGCTACAAATGTATTCTATTTGATAATTAAGGATTAAAAGACAGGAAAACTCCAGGTAAGTCTACCTTCACACTGCAAGGTATACAAATGACATTTTCTAGCTCTCCTTTACTCAGAAAAATCAAAACATTCACATTAAGCACTTACTACTTTTAACCTCTAGATAAAGTGAAATTTCTACTTTACTTTGTTAGCATGGAAGTCTCACATAAATTTTAAAAAGCTGAAAGTGGATTAAGCTCTCTGGAGAATCTATAAATACTGGCACTAACAAAGAAGTCATTCATATTGTATAAATAACACACATTAAAATAGATTTTAGAGTATAACTGATTGAAGGTAAAATATTGCTGAAATCCATGAAATCAATTTTATCTGAATTCCAATAGGGAAAGTTCCAACTTTATCTTTATGGCAATCCAGTGCTGATAGTTCCATTGTTACACTAGAGAAAAAATTTTTAAAAAAAGTTATAGCCAGATAATCAAACACCAATTTTAAGCCTTCACTTCGCTTTTGGTGAATATAGGAAAATTAAGTATCATTCATACCTGGACAGTTTTCATCAAAGAAGATCTTCTTCCTACACAGATTGCCTTTATTATTTAGGGAGGTATTGTATTCAATTATTTTGTACAATATTATAATAAGATTTTACACTTAGGTATTTTAGTATGCTGTTCTCTATTATGGATGGGAAATAATCCTGTTAATTAAAAGTAAATTAGGGGGCGCCTGGGTGGCTCAGTTGGTTGGGCAGCTGCCTTGAGCTCAGGTCATGATCCCGGAGTCCCGGGATCGAGTCCCACATCGGGCTCCCAGCTCCACGGGGAGTCGGCTTCTCCCTCTGACTTTCTAGCCTCTCATGCTCTCTCTCACTCTCTCTCTCTCAAATACATAAATAAATAAATCTTTTTAAAAAATAAATAAATAAAAGTAAATTAGGGATGCACAGCTAAGTATAGAACCCCTTAACTCTACCCACTTCTCCTAGGTTTCTCATTGCCTTGATCATTACAAATTCTGGCTCCCTCAAAACAGTGAGAAAGAAAGGGAGTATCAAATTAATGTCTATCAGGCTTCAAGTACTACACCTCTTTGTATCCTTGCAACACTGTGAAATTGATATTATAGTCCCATATTTTCCAGATAGGTAAAGCGAGGCTCTACTTCGCAGAAGTCACATGACTAAGTGAAGGGGTTCCGCTGGATAGCCCATGCAAGGCCCTCCTGGAAGAAGGCTCCTTACATTGGCTGTACCCACAGCCCCTTTCTAAGTAGTTTCTGGTATGTGGCCTATTTTCTACTTGGACATGGGGTTGGTGTCGGACCCAAAGCCAGCAGCCCATGAGGAGGCCTTCTGTGAAAAGGTGGCTTGCCAGAAGAGCGTGATCCTCTTCTGTGACACACACAAAACAGACGGTAGCAGTGAGCAGTAACACCAGCACATTTGGAGAAAAGGGAGTGCCTAGCAGCCTTGACACAATCTCTCAAGCACTAGGACAGGAGCAATTATGAGTTATGGGCCTGGAGGAGGACAGGGCTAGTAGGAAGGCCTGGCAGGCAGATGCTTTTAAACAGAGTTTAATTAGTACCCATAAAGCAGTAATTAAGAAAATGGCAACTACACAAGAACAGAAAGATTTCCTAAAACTATAAATCCTTGAATATGCAAATTATGAAAATGAAATTATTGTAATCAATATTTCAACAGAACATTACTTGGTAGTTTCAGTATTGCACAGACAAAAACATTCATTTTTAGAAAACCAAGGCTACAATAACAAATGACAAAAACACAGCCACAAAAATCACAGCTTCCTCTTCTACTATAATACAGCAAAGAGAAAACAAGATTAGAAGCCACTGAGAATTTTTTTTTTAATACCCATGCCCCCTGTCAGGTTAATAAAATCACTTATGGGGTAGGACCAAGAATGATAAAAGTTCCCCAAGCTCAGTAGAGCCAGGATCTAGTTTAGATTAGTGGGTCTCAAAGTATGGCCCAAGGATGACAAGCATCTAGGAACTTGTTAGAAATGAAAATTCTCGACCTCCTTGAGATCTACAAAGTCCAAAACTCTGACAGTGGAACACAACAATCTATATTTTAAAAGACTATCCAGCTGATTCTGATGTACCCCAAAATTTGAGGACCATGGCCTTAGATGACAGTGAAAGGTGACTCTTTTTTATTACAGATGTATAATATCAATAATTTACCAACAGTAAACTGAAAAAAATCCTACAACTATGACAGACAAAGGCTAATTTCCTCAATAAAGAATACTCATGTAAAGACATAAAAAACACATTGATACCACTTTATCTTTTTTTTTTTAAGATTTTATTTATTTATTTGACAGATAGAGATCACAAGTAGGCAGAGAGGCAGGCAGAGAGAGAGAGAGGAGGAAGCAGGCTCCCTGCTGAGCAGAGAGCCTGATGTGGGGCTCGATCCCAGGACCCTGGGATCATGACCTGAGCCGAAGGCAGAGGCTTTAACCCACTGAGCCACCCAGGCGCCCCCAGATACCACTTTAGAAGCCAAGGGTAAACAAGCAATTCACAAGGATGTTCATTTGAATTTTAATTATATAAAAATCAACATACTAGCTTATATATAAAGAGTATGCTTAAAATTAGGGGTGCTTCGGTGGCTCAGTCATTTAATCAGCTGCCTTCTGCCCAGGTCATGATCCCAGGGTCCTAGGATTGAGTCATGCATCGGGCTCCCTGCTCAGCCTGCGGTCTGCTTTTCCCTTTCTCTGTGCCCCCCACTTGTGCTTTCTTTCTCTCTCAAATAAATAAAAAAATCTTTAAAAGAAAGAAAACTAAATACAAAATGGTAAAACTATTAGAAGGAAATAAGAGTGTTTGTATGGCCTTCAAGTAATAAGGAAAGCTTTCTTAAGACCAAAAAGCAACAACTTTAAAAACATCATTGATACACTTGGAAACATTATAAACTTAAACTTCTATGAAAGTTCTATGAAACAAAATGGAAAGATAAGCCAGGGACTTTGAAAAGCTGTTACACCACATACAGGAGATAATAGGTCACTGTTGGAATATAGGTAAAGAACTTCCATCAATTAATATGAAAACCTAATTAATCAATATGGAATTGATAAAGCACACAACTGAGTCACAGGAGAGAAAATGTAAAACCACTCATAAACACATCTAAAGTTACTGAGGGGCGCATGGGTGGCTCACTCTGTTACGTGTCTGACTCTTGATTTCAGCTCAGGTTATGATCTCAGGGTCATGACACTGAACCCCTGTGCAGCATCGGCTCCATGCTCAGTGGGGAATCTGCTGGAGACTCTCTTTCCCTCTGCCTTTGCCCCTCCCCCTGCTTGTGCTCTACTCACTCTCTCTCTCTCAAATAAACAAATAAATCTTTAAACAAAATGTTATGTGAACCTACTAGTAATAAGAAAAGTGAAAATTCAAATGATGAGATACCACTTCTTATCTACCAGATGAGAAAAAATATTTTCTTCAGATTAGCAAAAATTTTAAAGTCCATCTATATCAATATGGTACACTCATGCTTTGCTGCTGGAGATATAAACCGGTCCAGCTGCTCTGATGCAAATCCAAGCCAGCCGATAGAGCAACTCCAGTTCTAGGTCTGAACCCCCAAACACATGCACACCACGTGCAGAGAACTCTGTACTACATTGCTCCCTATGCTAGTACTTTGTGATAGCAAAAGAGCAGAAATAACCTAAATTTCCCTGAGCAGAGAAAAAGGTAACTGAAATGTGGTACATTTATTCAAAGATGTACTATACAGTAGCTACAGAAAATAAATAGATCTATATGTATCAATATGGACAGTTCTTTAAAAAGCAAGCAAATTACAGAAAGAATTGTAACTTTAAGGCCACTTATATAAATTTTTAAAACCTTTGCAACATTATAACTTTCTATCTAACCATCTATTTATGTAAAAAAAATTTATTAAATAACCTGTAGGAATACAAATCAAACTCAAGATAGAGGTTACTTGTGGGTAAAGAATGAGCTTTTTCTACAGTTTTTCAATCCCCCTCCCCTTCCAAAAAAGAACTTCATCAAAAAAGGAAGAGTAATATGCTATGTAACATGAACATTAGCACCCACATTGATGATCTGAGCGTGGAGTGCTCAGACTACGTGGTTTTTATTATTTTATTATAACACAAGCAAACAGTTAAGTCAAAATTAGATGACACTTACGCATATAAGGCAGTTTTTCTGGGCAGGGTAGATATGGTGAATATGTGAAGTTTTCCGGAAGATATGTTGTTGTTTGAACAAGATAATCACTTGAATTATTGCCTTCAGGATAATCTTGGAGAGAGAGGAAAAAAGTTACAACTGAAAAACTGCCTTTTTCTTTGCTCCTAGTATGCAATACGTCACTATCACTGCAAGAAGACTTGCAACATGCAACCTACAGAAGTACTTAAAAGCAGTTATTTATAAAGAACCAAGGAAAAGCAAACACAGCTGCCTTGGCTACTCTCCCATTCACCCTTCACTGCTACTAGAAAGGACCTCTCAGCGTGATTTCCCAGGGGAACTTGGGGACAAGGCTAGAGAGCAGCCTGGCCTCATCTGTACACACATACAGAGCAGGCTCATCTGTGGCCATATGAGCACACCTGCTCCCATCCCTCCCCCAGCTGAGCAAGATCAAAAGGGATTGGAAAAGTACACCAGGGGATCCCCTCCAGCATCGATGGCCAAGGGTATCCTGGGAGACCACAGAGCCACAGCACAATGCTTCTAGGAAGCACCAGGCTGAGGGGTGGGAGTCATGTTTTCTCACCACCCCACACTTAAGAAACCGAGATTGACCCACTCAACTTACTTCTGTAATGCAGTCCATTTTAAATCTTTAAGTTCCCAACTCGTAGGCTGCCATCCCTGGGGAGCCCTGGGCTGTGCATTACATTAGGTCCATTATCGCTCGCCACTGCAAGTTTGGCAGCATGGAGGGCACTGGCTAGAGCGCCACAGTCAAATGTGGAGTTCAAACCCTTGCTCCGACATGCACAACTTTGTGGTACAACTTTGTGGTTCTCTTCTCTGCCTACCACATGTAGCCGTTTCCAGATTTCAATAAGAGAAATGCACAAAGTGCTTACAACAATCCCTATACAATGGCTGGACCTCTGAGTGACTGGTTCAGAGCCGTGCATAGGATCTAACCCAGGACATTCAGAATCTTAGAAATTTTGAACTTGGAGCCAAAGAGATCGTGTTTCGGCCCTTTCTGAAACAAGGTTCTGAGATGCAAGTCTGAGAACTATGAACTGACAGTTTCCTCTTTGTCAGAGGAAGCCAGTCTAAGAGGACAAGACCAATGTGTGGTGAGAAACAAGACATGGAAACAGCTGATTCAACCAGTGTCTGTCTCCTGGATCATAAACCATGTACCCACAGGAACTGAGGCTCTAGCAGACACTTGAGGAAAATGTAAAGAGGTCCTTTCAATCTCCAGGAATCTGCTCTGATGACAGAGTTATTCCTAACTGAACTGGTCTGCGGGCAGAGAGATAAGAAAGAGAAAAACAGGCATATGACTTGAAAGAGAGGCCTGCCTGCTAGTTACCAGCGAGCAAAAGGCAAAAGGTAAAAATCACACACTTACTAACCTGTAAGAGCTAAACCCTCTCCTTAGTGAAAAATGGTAGAACCCTGGCAATTGACTATGAAGTACATGAGAAGAGTCAAAGAACACTAAACACCGACCCTGCACACCTTTTGCCTACCACAGTTATCCACCCATCATCAAAATGGACTTGACAGGGGTGCAGCCTGGGCTCCAGGATGGCACTTCCAAGGGCAGGCACGCCTGCTGGAAGGAAGCCTGCAGGGCCTGCTAAGCGGAGGGTAAGGGCTTCCGATACGAACGAGGAGACAGAAGCTGGAGGAGAAGGTCCAATTCCAAAGCACCACATGGAAATCCCAGTTAAGAATCTGGCAGAGCATGAAGAAGGTTTTAAGATAAGTGCATTTATTGACAGGAAACCCCAAGATGATAAGTAGGGCTGAACGATGTACAACCGCTAAGGCCGATTCTAGGAAGCGGGAAAGAGGGAAGGCCCCAGTGACAGAACCCCCTCAGGAGCTCTCTCCAGAGCATCCCTGGAAAGCACCTCACAGGGAAATGCTCCAAGCCAAAGGGGAGGGGCGTTCAGTGCATAGTAATTGTTCTGTAAGCCCAGGGACACACCAAGAGCATAGAGACCCCTCTGGTAATCCATCTTCTGTGTGTCCCCCATATACATCTGAAATGTTTAAAGATACTGAGCATAAAATAAGTTTAAGTCCACTGAAGTTCTGATTCTTTCTTTAAGATGCTTTTTAAAAATATATCTGGATACAGATCAAATTTCAAGTTATATTCAAAAAATTTTTCTGCATTTATGGGGACTCCTACTACACTAGGCAGCCACTAGTCTATGCATTTGTGGGAACTAAAAACAGAAGATAAATAAGGTTGTCCCTGGCCTTTATGTGTTCCAAAGATCGATTTTCTTATAATCCTGAGGATAAATATTAACATTCTCAAAATTCTTAAATATTTCTTAATGTTATGTAGTTAACTTTAGATAAGAGTATTTTCTTCTTTTGCACAACTTATTTTTTCTTGTGATTAATGTTTGGGCCCCGTCTCTTAGCCACATGCTATGATTCTATAAATCTACATGCAACTCACAGAAATCGTAAGCTCTGTAGACATTTCTGCAAAACAAACTGTTAATGGAAGCTCCCCCTGAGGAATCTGGTGGCAGTAGAAGGCCTAGAGGACTGTTTCACTTTTTATTTTAGTGCTAGAATGACTGAGTCTTTCACAAACAAAAACAAAACCATGTATCACTTTGATCAGTTTTTAAAGGCCTAGATTAAAAATAAAAAACTCAAAGACACATGGAATAGCAGTATATTCACTTCCTTTAAATACAAAGTTTTGGTGCTAAATGTGTTACTCTTGGCTAAATCATTACAAAATGATCATAATGATCAACTCACTACCAGACTTACAGACTTCCTGCACTCCTTGGGTACTGTGTCCAGTGGTGCTTATGTCATCCCAATGTATTATGTATAAGTCTACCCACACACCCCTGCCACTAGTCTGAATACTTTTTTTTTAAATCAAACTGCCTTTGATTTCCAGTATCGAAAAAAGTATCTACAACATGGTAAAAAACTTACTGTAAACGAACTCTTCACAACTGATCATTCAGCCAACAATAATTTAAGCTTTTGGAGACTATACTGTAATAAACCCACAAAATCATTATTCCCACAAAAGTGCTTGGGTCCATCAAGTATAACCACTGCTTTCAAAATCAGGAGCATTACGCATGATAGATGCATTTGAGACGGATCTACCACAAATGCTTTAAAATGTAGACATTATTTCATCTAATGAATGGGTGAAAACACAATGAGTTCTGGGCCCCCAGCCTTCTTCCTCTTTTCTAGAGCCACACCTGAAGAGAAGAGAGACACAGAATGAAAACTGCTGGACAGGTCCCCTCCTCAGCTCTCACTGGAACTTACCACTTATAGGAAAAGGAGAATAGCACCAAAGTGGACTTTCAAGGGCTTTGTTCTTCCTGCAAAGGGCAGCTTAAAGCAGGTACAGAAACTCAGTGAGAATTCTAGTCTGTTTACCACTGGCTTGCTCTGTTAGCCCAGCAGTGTCTGAGGGTTCAGACCACACAGCCATCAAATAGGAAGTGTGCTTGGCTATTTCTAACAAATTTACCAGTTCTAACATTGCATGACCCTTATCATCTGCTTCAGTAATTATTCACTGATCACATCTTGTTTCCTTAATTTGAGTAACTCCATAGCTACAAGGCAAAGCATCATTTGATTATGAGAGTATGTGATGTCTTTGCAAAAATATTATATAGTACTTATTTACATTTGGTGTTTCAGAAAGTCAAGTACAAGGTTAAAAATCCCTTTTTGAAATCAAATATACTTAGAAATATCGCAACCTATTTGCCATCAAGTGTTAAATTTTAAATGCGCTAGCATATGTTAATCAATTCTCCCCCAGACTTCAATTAGCTCTCAACACCTTACTGGCCATTATCTCCTTATTGGCAGATTATACCTACATACGTTTGTGCAGAAATAAACAACTTCATTATAAGTGACTATGTATGCTTCCATCTCTCTCAAAAGAGATCCTCATACAAAGGGAGGATGTTCTTCTTAGTGCTGTGTCTCCAAGTATCGAGGTAAGAATACTGATGACATGAACTGTTCAATATACATGAACACAGCAGAGTCTCATGGTTGCCTCCTCAAACTCCATTTTCCCTTTCTCATTAAGTAGCAGAATCCCAATTTCATTCAAAGCACCAGTGTGCCCAGCTCAAAGACTGTAATTTACAGTTCCTACACCAAAGTTCTGGCCAATGCGATGGAAGCAGAAATACCAGGTGAAACTTCTGGAAAGTTTCATTAAAAGGGTCCTTCTATTCTTCTTCCTTTCCTTCTTCCTACTAACCCAAGTACAAATAGAAAGACTGGAGCCCCACAACAACCTTTGAAGACTATAAAACTCCATGACAGAGCAGAAGATGGAAGGTGTGTGGAGACTTTCTCCACCACAGCCCCAGACATCCAACTTCCAGGTCTCTTTTACATAAGAACGTAGAGTCTCATGGGCTTAAGCCACTGTAGTCAGGTCCCTCTTACAGCCAGACCGAATTCCTAGCTGATACAATGACAGAACAGTTTACCACCAGTAAATGAATCATGAGAAAAATTTTCAAAGCCTCATAAAAGTAAGCCAAATCTAATCAAAGTAGGCAGTGGTTGTTTAGTCAGTATTGAAACTGAGTTGGTAAGGGGAAAAGAGGATGTCCCTTTTTCTTGTCTTACACTTGTGGGTTTGGGGGTTGGGGGGGAAGAGTTTGTCTTAACCCAGTAATCAATTCTCCTAATCAAGCTCAACTGAGTTCCCACATAAAACGTATTCATGCCCGGGGTGCCTGGGTGGCTCAGTGGGTTAAAACTGCTGCCTTCAGCTCGGGTCTTGATCCCAGGGTCATGGGATCGAGCCCTGCATTGGGCTCTCTGCTCTGTAGACAGCCTGCTTCCTCCTCTCTCTCTCTCTCTCTGCCTCTCTGCCTACTTGTGATCTCTGTCTATCAAGTAAATAAATTTTAAAAAAATCTTAAAAAAAAAAAAAA
>RCUC01039672.1:0-13393 GCA_003697995.1 Taxidea taxus jeffersonii | reverse complement strand
CCCCCCCACCCTCCTGCCCCCCCACCTCTCACCCCCGGAGCTGGTGTCCTTCCCAAAGGGCACGGCGGGCAGGACAGCAGCTCCGACACAATGACCCCAGACAAGGGACTGTTGTTCACACGCAGGAGAATCGACCATTTACGTTTAAAATAATGTTTGTTTACAAGACATTTAAATAATTCTTGAAGTGGGTTTCTGTAGTGGTATTTCGAAAAGAACTCAATACGACAGACTTTATTATAAAAAGTTTTGGAATACCTAAAAACTGGCGGTTCTTCCCCCTTTAACGCAGGAAATGTTCGAGGCCTTTGCGGGCAGAGTCACCCTCTTTCCCCAAAATGAGCTGAAAATTTTATAAATAAAACTGAACTCCAAGCTCACAGAGAACTAACTGGCAGTCTCCACACCTCCTTTCTCTTCCTGGGTCCAAATCAAAGATCTGATGACATTTTCTTGACCTGAGTCCCTGAACCATCCGTTCAATGGACTACACGTGAAACAGTGCCTGTGTAGGTCCCAGCAACACCAGGGGAGCGAGCAGAGGGGTCACCCCTCTCCTCCCCTGCTCCGCAGCCACCGAGGAATGTTCCCCGCAGGGCAGCGCGTGGGGCCCTCGCCACGCCCCGCATTCCGGGCTCAGCAGGCCCACGCTCTGGGCAGCAGCCCCACCCCTGTTCCGCGAAGAGAGGAAAACACGAGCTCCGCCAAGATGACTGGCATTTTTCTCATGTTTGGGATGTCACATTTTGCATTATTCTTTTGATTTCGGGGAGAAGGGAAACTTTGTAATTCTGTGTAAGCTGTCCTAAGACTCCTGCACACACAAAAAATAGGAAATCGCTGAATTCTCATTTCTAAACTGGGGGCTGGTAAGAAAAGCCTGAAATGCGCTCCCCAACCAGAGGTTGGGGCCGCCCCCCTCTATCTGTGAGGATGCCTTCCAAGACCCCCAGGGGATGCCCGAACTACACCTTGGAGAGCACCGAGCCCTACATACGCTATGATTCTTCCTATTCACACCAGACCTGCGGTAACGCCTAATGTGTAAAGGAGGCACAGCGAGAGATCGCAGCAACCAACAATGAAGCAGAACAATTCTAACCTCCCTTGGGACCGTGGCCGACCGCGTGTGATGGAAACTTCCAGAAGCAAGACCACGGATATGGGGACTGCTCTCGTCAGGCTGACTCTACGCAAATGTTTTCTGATTTGGGCCCCTGAACTGCCAGAACGGAGAAATTTGGGTTGTCTGAATTGGGAGTTCAGGGGCTGGCCCTGGGGCAGGCGGTGTTTGGCTTGGCTGGTCCTTCCCACAGGAAGTGGCTTGTTTCCTCCCCTTCTGCGTCCCAGGGGCTGGGCTCAGGCCTCTCACCGGACGGCCCCTGTGTCAGATGCCACTTGGGGGCACGTAAGGGAGGTGCTAAGTAAGAAAAAGGGACTCGTGGAGGAGCGTGAGGAGCCGCAGGTGCCCCTGGGCTGCCCCCCACCGACTGGGCTCCTCTGTCAACCCGGCACATGTTTTGGGCGCAGGGACTTCTACAGCTCTGGGTGCCGCTACGAAACCGAATTCCACTTCAACCAAGCACAGGCTGCTGGAAAGCGCAGCTGGGTCGCTCAGGAGACTCGAGGCAACACGCGCTCCCTACGGCGCTGCTGCGTGCATCCAGCGCCGCCGCGTCACTGTGCCCTTCCCAGAAAACTCCCTCTGCAAATGCAGTTTCCATCAACCTATAACGACTGAGCCGTGCCATCGTTTTTAAGCCGTTACAACCAGAAACTCGTGGAACAGGAAGGTCTGATTTTATTTGCCTGTGTTTGTTTCGCTCAGTTTCCCCGTGTCTCACTGTCAATCGAGGGTCCGTCACCCCACGGAATGAAAGGTGCTTCGCTATTTGTTTCTGATGTTCACTTGCCTAATTTCTGAGCACCGGACAGTTACAAATGGTCACAGCTTCAGGCAAAACGTGGGTCAGCTTTGATCCGGCAGAAGCAATTCCTCGCTCCGGGCAGTGATGACTTCCACGTAAAACGCTACCGCTCTGATTATGTGAAGTTACTGACTCGGAGACCGTCAGCAGGAGAAGTGTACTCTGATTACACAAATAACCAGATGTTTTCCTAAAAGGTGTAAGGAACACGGGAGCCTGATGTCCAGAGAGGGGAGGGAAGTGCAACGAGTGAATGTGGTCTAGAAGAAACAAGAACCACGTGAAATGGACCATGTAGAGTTGCATTTGGAGAAATACAGTGGGGTCTTCACCACACCGATATCTGGCCCTATCCGGAGACATTTTTGGTTATTTTTGGCCGTCACGACTGGGAGAGAGGGATTGCCAGCATTTCTTGGGGACCGGCAGATGTGGCTACACATTCCCAGTGAACAGGACAAAGATCCCACAACTAAGAGAGATCGGATCCCAAACGTCAAGGGTGGGAAGGCTGAGAAGCCCTGAATTAGGGATGTTCACCACCCTGGTGTGGGGCTCATGTGTCTGGTCACTCATCAGGAGTGTGGGGTTACACTTCCAACTTGGGCTGTGTCCTGGGCTCAACGGGAAACCATCAGGCCCGGTCCCTAGCACAGAGGCACCGGCTGTGTGATGAAAATGCAGCAGGACAGGAAAAATACAGAGGGCTATTGGTAACTAGTGCAATGCGGGGCTGTAGCAGGGCCAGGAACCCCTGATGAGAAAGACACAAGTCCAGGGCGACAACTATGGGAGGCGAGGGGAACGTGGGCAAGGGGAAGCAGAGGGAACACTTGAGAAGGGGCCCCTTAAAAGTAGGGTAGGAAGGTAGGAAGGCATGGCTGCCCCACAGGGCCGGGTTATACCCATGTACAGAGATGGGCACTGAGGTTGGCATCCAGAAAGTTTGTTGCTGGGTTGCCCGAAATCAAATTGTGCTTACAGGCATGTGCACAGATCCAGAAGGAAGAGGAGAGGGAAGAGCCAAAAATACCAGAAATAGAAGAAAAGATAAAGACAAAAAGAAAAAAGAGGGGAAAAGCCAAGAGGGAAAAGGAGGTACAACCACAAGGCTGGAAGGCACCAAGGTCATCAGGCAAAGGGGACGACGAGGGCATTAGAAACATGGAAAGAACGGTCAATGCTTTCTGCAGGCAGAAGGAAAAACAGTCTTTCCCCCTCACTGCCCCAGTGATTCTGCCTCTCCACACTGCAACAAGCTGGTCTTGTCTGAAAAACTCCTTGGGCTCTGCTGAGCGGGAAACAAGGTCTCTGGTACCTCACGACATGCAAACGTTCTGGGCAGGAGAAGGCAAACCACAGAGAAAGCCCCTTCTCAGGGTTTTACACATAATTTATCCAAACCCTGTAAGAAGAACTCATTAGTTACTGATCCTTTATTTTGTGGGGCATTTTCAGAGACAATATTCCAATTTTTCCTAACCTGGTGCTGTCTTTACATCTTCTTGTGTCTGATGATTTATCTCAGAAGCAGCTTCTGAGGATAAAGATCTCTTGGTAAACTGTCTTCATCCATTTCTGCCTCCTTTTTTCTTGATCTTCGTCTCCAAGTGTTTCCCTGGCTAAGTCTGCATTTTCTTCTTTCCCCTCTCCTTCTTCCCAGTTCTTTATTCAGTTTTAGAAAACCCAGGGGCTGAGGTTGCCGAGACCAGCCTCCATGTCTGACTCTCAAAACGGTTTAGTTAACCGGAAAACGGGTAGTCAACTTGAGTAAAATAAAGCGTGTAACATCTTTTACCCACACACATGGTGTGAAGGTCTTTGACCAGTGTCCACTTTCTGCTTTTAGTAGGTCTTCCCCAAGCTCTCGGCTCTGGACTCACATTTGCACAGGGAGCCCTACTGCTGTCCTCTGTTCATCTGTTTTCTTCTGTGACCCAAACTGGGGTTCACACTGTAAAGGCCCATGCTTATAAAGGAAGGCCATTGCTCTCAGAACAAGAAAGAATGAACCTCTGCCCCAGCTGCAAAAAAATGTCCTCAAGATGGTCCAGTATAACTTTCTCAGAACCAGATTTCCCTGGATGGAGGAATTCTGCTCCCCTTGAGCCTGCCACCATCGGGAGGCAATTCGACATGGGGTACAGTTGCTCAGGAAATGCATTTCCAACCTTAATTAGAAACTGTGCTTTCCTGCGGAACTTGGGGATGCGGATTTCATATGGAATGAGTGGAGGTGGGTGGAGGAGAGAGAGGGAAAGAGAGTTTATAGATATGCTGAGATGAATTAGAAAGAAATATCATTTTTGATATAACAATTTTATTTATCACATATGTCACTTTATGGAACTTGCTCTAAGATATAATTGGGGGAAATTAAAATGTTATTTTTTAAAATTCAGGCTCCTATTTTTCCAAATGATATCACGGCCAACTGATTCCGTATCTTAGCCTAATGATTAATGGTGCAAATCAGATCTGCTCAACTATTCTGAATCCTTTTTGGAAACTGTGGTTAATCTTAATTTAATGTTAAAACCTTGAGAATTTACTATACATATATTTTTGTCTGTTTCTTTAAAGATTTTATTTATTTGAGAGAGCGTTAGAGAGGAGAGAGCAAGAGGGAGAGAGAGACTACTAGCAGGCGGCAGGGGTAGAGGGAGAAGCAGACTCCCCACTGAGCAGGGAGTCTAATGTGGGACTTGATCCCAGGACTCTGGGATCATGACCTGAGCCAAAGGCAGACACTTAACCAAATGAGCCACCCAGGCACCTGGCATATATTTTGTATCTTGTGTTTTTTTTTTTTCCCCTGAATTGCAAGGTACCATCAGGAACAGCCTTCCTATTTTTTTTTTCAATGCCACATGAGACTTTTTTTTTTAATTTCTTTTTAGTGTTCCAGAATTGTTTATGCACCACACCCATATTAAAATGCATCACGTATAGTCCTTCTAAACAGTGGTGACCATGCATTTCCGCATGCCCCTTACCTTGGATTTGCCCTTACTGTAACAGGCCTTCTTGGTGGCTTCATCACACTCCCACTCCACAGCCTGTAGGAAACATCAAAATGACAGTGACTGTTACAGTTCTGACTGAATCAAAGGAGACAAATAATAAGGCTCTGGTAATCAGATTAGGAAATGTGGCCACCCCATGGAACCGATGTTTTCATACAAACATAGAATTTACACTAAATTCATGAAATTCACTCATAGGGGCTTCAATTTTGCTTTGAAATCAAAGCATTATAAAGGACTTGCCCCCCAAGTATCTGTATTTAAGCAGAAGCAGTGTGATATTTAGATGACTGTAAAAAAGGCCCAGGCAGGGGGCTGACGGCTATTGTCCTAATTGTTGAAAGCATCCCTTTGGTGAAACCACAGGATAGATCCACAGCACGCTGAAAAGAAGCCTGGACCAAAACGATGTAAGCACTCAATGAGACATGTGCATCTTCTGCTTATTGTATGTCATTTATCAATATTCAAAGATAATGGAAGGAGAATGATTTTGCACAACCTTACTCCTAAGATCTATAGGCAAATAGTGAATAAAGAGCTCATGCAAAGAGCGCATCTACTACTGTATGCAAGACCAGTAATTTTCACACTCGCAGGAGCTCTGACTCAAGAGTTAGACCACAGCTTGCAAATATGGTTTCCCAAACGTTCCAAACTTAACTCATGGTGATCAAGTTCACGTGCATCCCCTCACATCTGCTGCTGTCTCACATAGGGCATCTGTGATGGGCTGACATAGTACACAGTGCTGACTTCATGGGAAGACATGATGCCTACAAATACTAACGATCTATACACTGAGACTGTGAATCCCTTCTTGGAACAAATTTAGGAATCTGAGCTGTTTCTTTTGTATTATTGTACGGAATATGAATTTGTGTTTTAGCTTCCTATTAAGAGATGGAATTCCAAAGACTTTAAGATTTCTGAAGGGCCAGTTAAATCATTATCAAAAAAAAACTGGTTTTGATTTGTATTTTTTTAAGAGATGGAAAGGGGTTGGGGGAGAGCAAGAGCAGGGTGAGGGATGGGAGGGGCAGAGAGAGAATCTTAAGCAGGTTCCCAGCTCAGTGTGGGGCCCACTACGGACATGATCTCACAACGCCAATATTCTGACCGGAGCCGAAGTCAAGAGATGGACACTGGGGTGCACTGGTGACACTGGGTGGCTCAGTTGGTTAAGCGTCTGCCTTCGGCTCGGGTCATGATCCCAGAGTCCTGGGATCGAGCCCCACAATGGGCTCTCTGCTCAGCAGTGGGTCTGCTTCTCCCTCTCCCACTCCCCCTGCTTGTGCATGTGTGTGCTCTCTCTCTGTCAAATAAACAAATAAATCTTAAATTAAAAAAAAGGAGTTGGACACTCAACCGACTGAGGCACACAGGTGCCCCATTATCACACACACACACACACAAAAAACAATTTAAGCAAGGGACAAGTCTTTGCTAATTTGAACGAATGTTAAATAATAAACTAAACTAAACCAAAGATAAGCTACTGCCAAATATTATTAAGGACAATAATGGCTTCACTCTCACTTCTAGGAAGAAGGTATTTTTGAATTCTCCTAAACCTAGGAGGGTAACAAAGTACTCGTGCACCAGAATCTTGCATCGACTGTCCTCCGAAGAACAGTACATAATAGAGACTAAAACACAAAACTCTGCATCTGTATCTTCCTTGCCACATATGAGTCCAAAAGGACGTGTTCTAAAGAGAGCCGCTTCACTGTCTTTCAAACAGAAACAATATCCTAACGGCTTTCTCTTGCATCGACAGCGATTTTTGTCAGTGTCAACATCTGATGACAGAATTTGTTAATTCTTTCTGTGATGCCTTCCTGTTCATAATGTTTAATGACAACAATAAAATCCCAGCTAGTCAACATGTGATGCACACTAATGACTTGCATTCTGTGCTACGATGACAAATACTTACACGACAAGGGATGACACTCCCCAGGAAGACATAAAGGACTTCATGTGTCGTGGCAGATCTGCATGTCCCCATGGGACTCACATAAAATAAGTGCATTACTAATGTTCCAAATGGACCTTTCCTTTCTTAGATCTGTTTATAAAATGGACTGTGCTGTTTGTATTTAAACAGAGATATCCCTATTTTTGCCTTTACTTAAACTCAAGACAGAAATGACACACGATAAGACGTTCTTTTACAAAGTCAAGGCTATTGCAACTTTGCCTTGCTGTCCCCAGGAGGATTTGATATATAGTTACTAGGACAATTACAAAGTAAAAAGCTTTAGATAAAGAGGTATTCGTAGGGGCCCTGGGTAATCCAGTAATTTTGTTAAAAGTTAAATATTAATTCTCTCTTCAGTAAATGTTAAGACCTGTGAGGAGCATGGTTAGTTCCAGGGTTGCAAGAAAATTTACCAAATGTCATCAGAATTGTTCAAATCCTTCTGCCGAAATCACAAGCAAATAGCTTCCCCAGTCTGCCTGATGCCCAAGTAGCCTGTGTAAAAGTTTTCAAGATAATTGAAGGCCGAGGACTGGATGGGAAAGTAAAAGAACAAAGGAGAGTTTTCTAGAATATTTCACTACTTTAGCAAGAAAAAGCACCGGCACACACAAGTTTATTAGACCAACAGAAAATAGGACAAATCTTACAGATTTTTCTGCAGTTATTAAAAAGAAACAAAGTTACTTCTGAGACATTTTTATTACAGTATAACTAGCTTTCCAATAACATTCAAATCCAAAATTAATTGAAGACCACGAGTGTTCAGCTTTTCTGCTGATTCACTTCCTACTTGAATAGAGGACAGGAGAGACAAGACTTATACTGGGAATGGCAGTCCGCTCCTGCCTACTGTAGGGCAGCACAAATACTACTGGATGTCACGGAATTTATCAAAGAATGCAGCAGGAAGACATGTCTTCTGCAGATTGGGCTAAAATTGGGTGTGGATCCTACAGTGTCATTCTGTTCTCTTAATGAACTGAATTCGTCCCATTTGGCCATTTCACAACGATGGGGAAAAAACACACTTTTATTACAGAGAAATGGGAGTATCAGTAGAATCCTCCTGCAGCAGAGTTCATTTCTCAAAGTTACTCATCCCGTTTGAAATTATGTTATATTCTAACCTGGTCATAACTTTCTTTATTCCACAAGAATTGTTCCAATAAATTAAATTTCTCTTAACCCAGTCTTCTCACTATTTTCTCACAGGAGAGTCTTGTTACTCTTTCATGCATCATAATTCTGGAACAAATCCCACTATTGATTTGTGAAGCCATCTTTCCAGTTGACATTCTTTTAAGACACTTTTCCATCCACACAAACCTGTCTTTATGACAGTCGAAACACATGCAACGGTATGCACACGCTACATCACAGAGCTCAGTACGACATACGTGATCTTATTTCCTGATCTTATTTCCTGAGTCTCTGTAGGTTTTTTTAAATCTTATTTTTATCATCTCTTGTCTTTTTCTATTGCACAATAGCCCCTCAGAGAAGAAAAAATAACGTGAATTCCCTATTCTGTTCTGCATTTAATCTTCGTTGTATTTTTTGGCAGCAGACACGAAGCAGTAATAGCGCGGTTATCTGGATATCTAGGCCATACACAGTAGGCGAAGAGTATGGAGCATCTACATCTTAAAAGACACGAAGATTTCCATTTGCAGAATCTCTTTTGTTTGTTTGTTTGGTCTGTAAATATATGCCAATAACATCTGCGCTCTTCAATGATCCACAGAAGCTTTGCTTTATGCATTTGCGTTCATTCTCTCGTGTCATACATGGTTACAAAGAACCCACCTACCAAGTGCAAGACGCTGTGTGTTAGGCAGTTTTGATGGAAGAGAAACAGACATGTGTGATATTGGCATACGTCAGACATTAGTAAGTGTCTTCCATCAGCCTGGACAACATCTTGCTAACTCTGAGAACTTCACCATGGTCATTTCCATTGTTCCAACAGCCATGCTCATTTCAGATCCAGAGATAGCCTGGAACTTACGACATCATCAACCTTCCAGAAGCCACAGAGCTATACACAGACAGAAAAGGAAATGGAGTGTGTCTACAGAATATCATTTGATCCCCGCAGGAGCCCTGGGATGGAAGGAAACACGACACAGTCCATCCCTCCCCATCACGCACACACATATGCTCAAGTTATGATAAACGGAGCTCCAATCTCAGGAGTAAATCAACAGTGGGAAAGAAAAAAGACTGGCTCTTTCTATGTACGTGTTACATACATATAAATCCACAGTTCTCCGAAGTATATAAACAAAGCTGTGTATTATCACATTCCGCAGTGAGAGAAGTTAATTAGACAGGGACCAGCAAAGGCAGATACTTTTCATAAAAATGAAGAGAACAACATTCTAGGCAGATGGGCCACTACTCTTTCAGCAGATGGCTTTGCTAATTAGATACTGGCAAAAGATAACATTAAAAAAACTAGTTTAATTACACAGTGCCAAAAATTAACAACCACCTGAGGGCTTTTTTTTTTATACACTGCATTCATATTCTCACGTCATGTATTTCTGTGAAATGCCGGAGAATGTTAAATCGTGAGAGCAACTATAAACACATTGCCAGGCAATGTGAGACCATATCCTTGTTCAAAACAGAGGCAAAACACAAATAAGTTGGAACTTGAAATAACTTGATTTTTATGCAACTTCAATAAGGTGCTCATCCAGTTACCCTTATGCAGAGACATGGCCGAGAATTACGGTTAGGGGCCACACATGACAGGTTCACAACACGGCGAATTTGAGACGGAATGGTGTGCGTTGCAAGACACAAAGGGATGGAGAGTTTAGTCACTTGGGAAGGATTCATTCCACATTCCTCTGCCTTTACTTCCTAGCATCTACTGGCTGTTTGCTTTCAACCTCAATTTGCGGCACATTTGTTTTTGTGTCCACAGCAAATATATAAGTCCTCTTCGCTCTTACCAGTGGCCTCCAAATCAGAGAACCATAAGGAGGCAGGAGCCCTATTACTCAACAACTAGTTTTTGATTCTCATGACATTGACATCATCCAACATTATAGATACAGCTTACTTTGGAAACATCATAAAAAATGTGTTACTGCCATTTTAAAAATCCTTATATGAAAGCCTGAGATCTTGTTCCAAATCAGATTTATTTTCGATAGCTGCACAGTGGAGTTACCAACCTGTTAAATGCTTACTGGGCCTACTGTTTTTCAGTGGGTCTTTTTAAGATTTTATTCATTTCAGAGAGAGAGCATGAGCGAGGGGGATGAGCAGAGGGAGAGGGACAAGCAGACTCGGCACTGAGCACAGGGCCCAACATGGGGCTCAAATCCGTAACCCTGAGACCATGACACCAAGAGTAGAACATTTACCTGACTGAGGCACCCGGGAGCTCTCGTTGGATCTTGTTAAACTGAGGTTTGTTTAACTGAGTAGACAGTATATTAGATTCCTAGGGCTGTCATGACAAAGTAGCATAAACTAGGGGCTTTAAACAATAGAAACTTATTCCCTTGCAGTTTCCACGGCTCGAAGTCTGCAATCAAAGTGCCAGCAGGGTTGGTCCTTACGGAGTCCCCAGGAGAGAGTCTGCTCCTGCCCACCCCTCCCAGCCTCTTTGGTGGAGGCTAGCAGCCCTGCTGTTGGTTGCAGGATTTCTGGAAGCATCACTCCAGCCTCTGCCTCTTTGTCCAAATGTTGTCTTCTTGTAAGGACACTGGTCTTTAATTAAGGTCCACCCCACTCTAAGAAACTCTCTCGCAGCTCATTGCATATGCAAATCCTCTACCTCTAGATAAGGTCACCTTCTGAGAATCTGGGGGACACGAATTTTAGAAGGACACCATTCACCCCAGTACAAGACAGTGTGACATAAAGTAAGACTCTGAGATTGACAACTGCTAGTGTATAAATGAGAGTCACTGCTTTGCTAGAAATCAGTTGCCAAATCTTAGGCAAAATACTGATAACAATTTACAAAACTCTTTCATTGTGCAGACCACAGAGCTGGGTGCTTTATATACATTTTCTAAGTTCAGTCTCTATAATTTTACACGGGAGATAAATCACCATAATATTCTGGAAGAGAACATCGGCTAAATAACATACCATAAAGCCCCAAAAAGAGTAACTGGGACATCAATATCTGAATTTGGATTGAAGCCTATGCGCTAAACCACTGTCTTCTGACCCACAGAAATCACATGGAATTCGTCTTTCTCTGGCGTATTTCTCTTAGCATAATACATCCTAGTGCCATCCACATCATCGCAAATGGCAAGAGTTCATCCCTTGAATGGCTGCATAATTATCTATAGAGATAGATAGAGATAAATATTCTTTATCCATTCATCAGTCAGTGAATATTTGTGCAATCTCCATACTTTGGCCATTGTTGAAAATGCCACTACCAACTTTGAATCTGTGTGTTTGTTTTTGGGTAAACACCTAGTAAGCAGTTCGACTGCTGGGCTGTGGGGTAGTCCTGGTGGTAATGTGAGGAATCCCCATGCTGGTTTCCAGAGCAGCTGCACAGTTCGCAGCAGCAGCAGCGGTTCAAGTCTCTCCACATCCTCCCCAGCATCTGCTGCTGCCCCTTGTGTTGTTAACGGCAGCCATTCGGACCGGTGTGAGGGAGCATCCCACAGTGGGTTTGACTCACATTTCCCCGATGATGAGTGATGCTGAGCATCTCTTCATGGGTCTGTTGGCCAGCTGGAGGTCTTCTTTGGAAAAGTGTCTGCTCGTGTCTTCTGCTCATTTCTTACCTGGGTTGGTTTTTTGGGTGTTGAGTATGATAAGTTCTTTATAGATTTTAGGCACTAACCCTTTATCAGATGTGACCTTTGCAAATATCCACTCCCAGTTCATAGGCTGCCTTTTAGTTTTGCTGACTGCTTTCCTCACCGTGTAGAAACTTTTAATCTTGATGCAGTTCCAAAAGTTCATTTTTGTTTTTGTCTCCCTTGCCTCTGGCGAGGTGTCTAGTAAGAGTTGCTAAGACCGAGCTCATGTCTCTAATTCCTATGCACAGCCTCATAGAAAAGAAAGTAAAACTGGCCTTTACCAAAGTCATGCTTTATAAATGTGAGATTATAGCAGTAAATAATGAGTAAAATGTAAGAACAAATGACCACTGAGTCATAGCACTCAGTATCTAATTATTTCTGTATTTTGTTTTGGTTGTCTACTATTGAAATAATATTGATCTATACGAATTGAGCAGTAATAAATAAGGCCACCTTGGAAGCTCACTTAATGTGGAGTATATTCTGAAATAAAAGCAGTCACTTTATTCTATGTTCTATAACAAACCAAGTAATTCAGGTAATGTTATAATAGAAGTTAATTCACCGAGGATTTCCAATGCCTAAACATTCTGCATATTATGTATATTAGTGTAATGATTTTTAAACAGTAGACTGAAAACATACGTAATGTAGAAAACCCCTGAGCACCTCTGGAACCATGGGGTTCCAGGAAGCATATTTAAAGGCCCCAGGCACCTCTGATACCCAATTTAAATGCTTAGAATGGCCCTGAGGAGGGAGAAAAACAACGTCATGGAGGACACGTTCTAATAAGCCTACTCTTGAACAGGGATGAGCCCCACGGGGATGAATTGGGGAAAAAAGTACCTTAGGAATGAGCCTCATATCCAAAGATGCATAAAATATGGTGTAATATTTTAAATGATGACAGACACTGAGGCAGCAAACAATTGTTAACTTCAAAAATGGTGTTATTACTGGGTGTGGTGCATAAACAATGAATTCTGGAACACTGAAAAGAAATAAAATAAAATGAAAAAAAAAATGGTGCTATTAACTAAAGTGGGACTGGAAGGTAAGCCTAGTACCAAAAGCTGCTTTGGGTTTCAAAAAAATTATTTTGGTAGATCCAAGTGGGACTGATTTAAAAAATGGCACCTTGTACAATTTGTCAGCCTAACCATAGTGGAAAAAAAATCCAATTACTAGAGGAAGGACTATTTTTATACCTAAATTTCCTGAAGTATTAGTACATACTAAACTCAATTCAAAGTCAATCAAGCATTGGATAAGGGTTGCATTAGAGTGAACTGACTTCTCAAGGACTTTCCTTTTTTAAGTTTCCAGTTTTGGTGGAAAAACTGTTGCTCCTAACATATTTTGTCTCTGTATGTCTTTCAAAAACATACCATAGAGATGATGCCATTCAAATACCACAATATCTGTAGTGCTCAACAGAAGTTGTAATGCTTGCTAGAAATTAAATAGATACAGCACAATCAAGCTAAAATTAGATATTTATTCTGTACATGAGAGAGGTGCCCCAAAGGGAACGAGTTGATTATAGAAAGTCATGAAAACCATCAAACCCTCCTGAACTTCGTAACACTATTTGAAGAATTATTTGACAGTGACATGAGGCCTTGCAAAATATAAATTAAAAAAAAAAAAAAA
>RCUC01039645.1:0-10081 GCA_003697995.1 Taxidea taxus jeffersonii | reverse complement strand
CTGGAAAACAAGTGTAAAAATAGACTTTGAGAGCGCTTCACCCAAAAGGAAGAGAACATAACACATCTTTCTGACATCAGTAGGGTATCCTTTCAGGGATTCTAGACTCAGAGTCTTTGAGGGATAGGAATGCTAGAATGGATTTATCCATGTGTGATCACTCCCTCGCTCCCAGTGATTGCTGTGTTGATCTGAGCATACTGTCTCACCAAGAACTTGAGATCTACATTGATGAAGAGAGTGCCAACATCACTGAAAAGTGGTTTGGTGGTCTTTTTCTATGGGTAGGTGATGCTAATGGGTCAAATTCCAAGTAAAATGGAGTCACTGATTTCACTGGGAAGAGGAAATTGGAGACAATTAGAAACACTTTACCTGCATTTGTAAAGTAGGTGTGGTTACCATAATAGGTAGCAATATTGCACCCCTGACTTGCAGGGACAGAAGTGGAAAGTGCTACTGACCTTAAGATACTCTAGGCCCTAAGTAGACTGGCACCTCATCAAGGACCTACTTGATTTGCATAGCTGTAGGTTTTATGACACCAAGTAACATATTATGCTACCAATATTATTGCCATCCCTAATGCAATTCCCATATCTGAACAAACCCAGGGCTCCTTGGGCTTCAAGCCCTAGTAACCTTGGAAAGAGAAGCATGAATCGTGTAAAAATATGGAATGTAGGGCTGTAACTCTTTCTCCTAGCTTTCCCCAAAGGGACCTGTGTCTTTTCAACAGGGTAAATATACCTCTGAGGAATTACTAGGCGTTGGCCTTAATTAAACTCTAAATCCTAGGACCCAGAACCTCCTGTAGCTTAATAGGTAGAATGAGAACTATGGAGTCTATTTAGAGATCAAGTGATAAGTGGAATTTTGACTCAATTTTGTTTTGTGGTAAGTTCAGTGGAAACTCTGAATGCATCCTGGAATTTATGAATAGGGTGTTGGAAACATAGTCTTGGGAATTCACAGAATCCACATATGGGCCTCCTAATGCATGAAGAATGAGCCAAGTAGGAAAGGCCAAGGGGAAGCCCCTGCAGTCCCCTCTCCCTAGCAAAATAGTAGATTAAAAACACTGTCATGTTCCTGGGGGCAGCAGTCACTGAGATCAGTGTCTTCATCAAAGAACTGGGAGATCCCAAGATAATGATTCCCACCACTACCTGCCAGTTTGCACAACTCTGGGGAACCATTTAGATAAAGAATACAGTGTGACTGACTCTCCCAAAGCTATTTGATGTGGTGACCCTATAGAGGCCTTTTAATTATTCAGTTTGGCTGATAGAGAAGATTCTGGACTTTTGGAACCATACTATGTGCTAAAATTGCCAGTGACTTCCGGAGTAAGAGGTAATACATTGGAGATGATCAGAATCACTGATCTCTGGGAGCAAGCAGTCACCTTTTCATCTGAATATGGAGAGTTCATGATCTGGGATTTCCCCCTTCACTTTATAGGTGGAGAAAATGAAATCAGAAAGCAAAGTGATCCATCCATCCAGATTCACATAGCCATCCAGAAGCAGTGCCAGGTCTAACCCCCACTCCCAATCTCCTACTCTGCATGAAAGCACTTGGAGTTCCCCAAGTTCATGTTGAGGTAGAAGGTACAGGTTGTGTAGACTTTGAGCTGCCACTAGAAGAGAATATGTTTCTGGGAAAGATAAGAGAGAGACAAAAATAAAAATCAAGAATTGACAACCAGCCACAAGTGATGCTCAAGATGTAATTTCTTCCCTTGGGGTGCCTGGGTGGCTCAGTGGGTTAAAGCCTCTGCCTTCGGCTCAGGTCATGGTCTCAGGGTACTGGGATCGAGCCCCGCCTCAGGCTCTCTGCTCAGCAGGGAGCCTGCTTCTCCCTCTCTCTCTGCCTGCCTCTCTGCCTACTTGTGATCTCTGTCTGTCAAATAAAATCTTAAAAAAAAAAAAAAAGATGTAATTTCTTCCCAAATCTGACATCATTTGGGAGCTTATTTTCAACTGAATGCTGTTTAGAGTCCATGGGGCTTGTACCAAGGGAACACAGTTGACAGATGTCTTTTCCTCTTTAGTTTCCAAGAAAGCAGATGGCCGCAGCCAACTCCCCAGGTGCCCAAGTGTGCAGTCTAATGTTGTCCAGGTTTGGGAACAGGCCCAATCCCACAGACTCATCATCTGGGTAGGGAGATGATTCAATCCAATGACACTGGCCATAACCATTTGAGAGTCTTTTATGATGTAGTCCAACTGTACATCAGGGACTTGGCCAAGAGGTAAAGGGATTTTTTTAAAGACTAGCCCCCCGCCCCAACTTCGAAATAAATAGAACATTTGAAACATTCTCTAAACCACCTGGGCCCTGGGATTGAATTTCATCATGCACTTTATAAAATACAAGTCTTAGAAGTAACATACGACATTATCAACTAAGGATGTGCTCAGGTCCTATGATAAAGGCACTCCCAGAGAAGAGAGGAAGGTTAGTGAGAAGAGTGTGCAGAGGGTTCTCCAAGGGCTATACCTGAATGAAGAAAGTTAGCCAGGGTCTCTGTGAAGCTTTGAGAAAACTGAAGAGTCCCACAGCATGTTCTTTGAAGCCAGTGGGCTCTGGCTATTTCCTGCTTCCGGCTGGGCCAAGGGAGCGGCAGAGTCAATATTGGCACCAGTAATCACAGCACTCCAGAGAGATGATGGCTGTCTCTACCAGTTGCTCCCTGGGGAGGTGTTGGCAATAGACCATGGAGTCCCTGGGGTGACAAAGAGTAGCTCCCAAATATACTGTCTTCATCTGTGCTAGTCTGAACTGGTCCTTTGCTGCTTCTCTCCTGCCTAGCTCATGTCCCACCTTCCATTACAAAATATTAATGTCAACAGCTAACCCACAAAAAGCCAAAGGTCTCATGTCCTGTATCTATAACATGCCACAGCAAAGAAACTTTGGTCTCACTCTGGAAGCTTTGAATAATTGTGGGTTGTTGCATTGCTGATTTTGTCAAAGGCACAACACTGGACAATTTGTGCAGACTCCCACCCAAAAATCCTTCTGAAAAATCGGCTGTAGATGTTTTCCTCTCTCCTCAAAGTTTCATCGTCATGGAAAATATTGAAAGTCCACCTCCTTCTCCATCTCTCTCCCCCTCTCTCTTCCTCCATCAGCACCCAAGTGCTTCTCTGATTTGTTGCTGGCCCAGTCCCATACCACTCATGCCCACTTAACCTGTCAACTTGCCACAGGAAGCCCAGTGGCAGATGTGATTTAGATCCCTGCTCTGCTCTGTGTCCTCTGGAAGCGGCCATCTTTTTATTCCCACCATATCTCTCTGCCTGCTTGGAAGCTCCATGGAGTCAGGAGGCTCTCTCTGCCCCCTCTCATGGCCTGACAGCAATTAGTATATAGCAAAGGTACTGCGGAAGTTTGTTTCTGCGACATCGTCATGGGGAGATAGAGGACAGGGGCTTTCTGCCTACCTGTATTGAAATTCTGGCCATTAGCACTTGCCACTACTCACCCACAGTACACTAGTAAACTGGTGCATTAATTTCCTAGGTCTGCTGTAACAAATAACCACAATCTTGGTTTAAAACAACAGGAATACATTCTTTCAAAGTGCTGGGGGCAGGAAGTATAAAATCAGGGTATTGACAGAGCCATGTTCCCTCCTGAGGCTCTAGGGGAAAATACCACTTCCCTCTTTGAGCTTCTGATAGGCTTATTCCAGCATACCACCAAATCTCTGCCTCCAGCTCCACCGAGCCTCCTCCCTCTGTGGCTCCATTCTGTTCACATAGCCTTACAAGGACACCAGACCTAGTACTGGTACAGCCTCATCTTAACCTAACCAATTACCTCTACAAAGACCTGATTTCTACATGAGGTCGCATTCAGAGATTCCATGAGGACATGGATTTGGGGGGTGGGGGGACAACCCAGCATGTCAGGAAATGAAAACACAATATTTTGAGATCGAGAAACTGATGCTTCTTTTCATGATCTATTCTGCCATATAGCACACCTTGCCTCATTGCAAGGAGTAGCTAAGCTTTTCAACTTTATATAGTACATTACTCAAGAAATTCCTACCCCTTCAGCCTCTAGGCCCTGCTGAAACAGTTTCATATTCCATGTTTCTTCATCTCGAGGGCCACAGAAGCCAGCATTAGAATTTCCTGTCTGCTGGCAGCTAATTCACATTTGGCGCAGCCTAAAGCTCACATAATTTGTTGTTGGGAAGACCCAACTAGAAAAAAAGAATGCAAAATCATGAATACAAAAGTAGTTTCAAGAGTGAATATTTATTTAGTGTGAGAAAATAAATCACCATAAGCTATAAATTTTTTTAAAAGCTGGCAAAGACCATAAAATCATCAATTCTTGTTTTTGTTAATTAGCTTTTTACCTACACATTTGGCTGCATGGTCTTTTATTACCTCTTCATAGAATAATAATTTTGTAATATTTTCTGCAGAGGAAACAGAAAGATAATTGAGTAAGTCTTCCTCCCAGCATGGACCCTCCGAATTTGTTTTCATTATGGATAATTTAGAGAAAGTCTCAGCTTCACACCTTGTTATTAAGAATGTCCTATAAATTTTAAGGATTATCATCCCATTGCGGAAAATCTCTACAAAGTTTCTTTCATATATGAGCTATAAGATTTCAGGACATTTCAAGTTTTATTGTGTATGAGTCATCTTAAATATTTTTTGAATTGATGACATTCATTAACCAGTTTGACGTTGATGTCCTCGTACGTCATATGAAGAGTTTAATGTTATATTTTTTTAAAAGTTCTTTCACCAAATCAAGGTGAATGGAATTACTGCTCATTTCAACAGGATACAATGAACGAGCACAAGGAATTCATCAAAATATAGCCACTGTTGACCTTTGGCCTTTGTGTGTTCTTTTGAAAGTACAGATTATTTTATTCTTTATTACTTTTACTCATTTTTCTTTTCAAATTTCTTTTTAGGACTGTCCTGATCCTCCTCATCTTCTCTTTAGCTACACTGTCAACTTTACTCTATTTTCTTGGCTATTATGATTCTTCACCCATCATCTAGTATGACCAACAAAGATTTTAAATTAGCCTGTGACTTCTTTTGGCATTTAAAGTTTCAATCAGTATTTTTTATTTCAGCTTGCATTTTTTGGCTTCCACTAAGATAGCTCCTTCTCATAGGATGTGAATTCAGGTATACTTAATAATTCTGAAAGAAAAAAAAACATACAGAACTAATCCAAAATCAAGGCATACCAAGAGAAATGCAAGTGCATTTTTAAATTGCCTCTATATTTTATTGAGCTACATAATTATATAATCAAATCATTCTTAAGCTGCATGCAGTGGCTTATTAATGAGTACATACAGGAACGTTGTCCCTGAAATACCTCTCCATACAGCCTATTTTGTAGCATCGATGATGATTTTAAGTATAATTGCTTAAAAACCAACACACATTTTGTGAGAACGAGATGTATCCAATATAGTAAGATCAGATATGCTAAGGTAGGATCTGAGACTTTGGGGTGCAAAGGAGGGAAGACTTGGCACTCACATACCCACTGTTGTTAGCACTGATCTAGGTCTGTGCCCTGGGACTGCAGGAATGCCCATAAATTCTAGTGGTATAGTTAATACAAGGGACATTTATAGTTGTGCATGCTGCCTTGTTGACTATATTCCTAAACGGAAAGAACTTCCATTTTGACCAATGCCAACAAGAATCAAATCTACTACTTACAATTTTAAACATCTGATCATTTTAAATATTTTCACAGACTACCTTCTGGCCCCACAGATTTCAAATATTGTTTCTCCTCCATGGTCCATATCCTTCTACTGCCCCAGAAGAGCACATACATCCATACTGTGATCCCACCTCTGGTCCTGCCAGAGTACAGTGAGTAGCAGAAATAGTCCTTGAAGGCTTTCCTTCACACAGATAGCTATCACAACTTCACAATACATGGAGGGGATGGGAAGTCACAGCAATTCATTGCGGTAACCCCAAGGCAAAGGCATTCCCAACCCAAATTCCAGCAATGCCTGCAGTTCTAATGCCAGAGGAAGTGTGACGTATTGGGAGGTACAGCAAAGAGGAAGTGGCCTGAACTGATTTAAGTGAAATGGCTTACTTTTGAACATTGTACAGATTAATACAACCATGAAACATCTGCTGGAGGGCCTCTCAGAGCCTTGGAAGGCACTTGGACTAACCACAAACCCTAAAGCTTAAGGGTAACCTCAAGGTAAATTCTTGTCTTCTTGGTGGTCATAAATGCTCTTCACTTGGATCTGGGAGAATATTAAATGCTCAGGCTCACTCCTTTCCCAGCTGAATGTTTACCGACAAAGATATTATATATGTTAAATGATTGGGACTTAGGAGACAGGAAAGCTCCTCATCACATGCTGGTACGTAAATGTTCTGGCCTCTTTGTAAGTGACTGAGCCCTATGATCACACCTGGTTCCATTCAATCGACATTGCTCAATTTCCACACCCTTCAACTATCATCTGTTCCAAGAGGATGTCGCAATAAGGACCCTCAGAATCAAGGCCACACCCCAGGGAACAGAGACCAAAGTTGTTTCTAATCTCTTAAAAAATTTCATTCGAGGCATTTATTGATGGTCTGCTATGTGCCAGCTGCTCTTTCACATGCCAGAAAGAGAAGAGTGAGCAAGAGTGAGTTTCCACTCTCATGAAGCATGCGTGTCAGTGCATGGAGAGCAGTGGACACTGGGAGAGAACAGACAATAACCAAGGGGGTAAACAGATATCATATAAGGAAGGATATGAGAAAACATAATGTTAGGTAATAAGAACCAGGGAGGAAAATAGAACATGGAAATCTGTAGTAGGGGTGTTTGCTACACTCTAGAGCACAATCAAGAAAGGTCTCTCTCAGGAGATAACATCTGAGATTAAAAATAAAAAATCAGCCATACATAACCAGATATGGGAAATTAATGATAGAGACAGCAAGTGCAAAGGTCCTGAGGCAGGAATAAACTTGGTTATAGGCAGAGAACAGAGAGACAGTGGAGCTGGAGCAAGGTGAGAAGAGTGGAAGACACGACCTGGAGAGCTGGAATTGAGTTTATTCTGGGTGTGCCGAGGAGCCACTGGGAGCAATGGCTTTGAACAGGAGAGCGACATGGACTGCTTTATGTTCTCAAAGATCACTTTGGTTCGCTGTATGGACACTTCATTGTAGAGCAGCAAGAATCAAAGTAGGGAGGTCAGGTAGGTGATTATTTCACTAGTCCAGTAAGAGAGAATGTTCTTTAGTTGTCTTTTTTGTTTGTTTTGAGAAGGAAGGAAACTAAACATTTTAAGTAAGAAAACACCTCCACAAGGGAATTTGATTCATTCCTGAAAGTTTTTGAACTGTATTTACTGTTGAAGAAAGGAATAACATCGTATTCCTTTCATCACCCATCCCCTCTTTCTTCATCACAATAAAGTTACTTTTTCTGTGGCTGTTTCGCCAGTCCTCCACAGTTCTCTCAGGGAGCGCTCATTCCTAGATCTCTCTGTATTCATTCAGTGCACACTTCCTGATAGCCTCTTCTCTGCCTGCTGGGGGATCGTGTGTGTGCTCCCCTAGGGCTACTGGGCTGGCAAGGAGAACAGCCCAGTCAGAGAGACAGACACAGGTAAAACTGAGAACACAAAATGCTACATGCTAGAGCAGAGGTTTTACTTTATGGAGGTGAGGGTGACTTCTGGTTACTTTGAGTCCAAGAAGAAATAGGGGGTCAGTACCTGGCAAGCACATACAAAACTGGTGTTCATGGTGCATAGAACGACTGACTGGGGGTTCAGGGACAAGATGTGGCCCTGATGAGGAGAAAATCTAAAGTTGGAAGGACCCTGGTCCCAAGGCCCCAACCTTGGATGGAGGGAGGGGTGATGGCTGGGTCCTGTCCAGGGGTACCACCCTTGACCCAGGACAAGAGACTGTGGCAGGGCCTCAGATTTATAACTCAGGCCAACCACAGGATAACTCAACTCATGTTTCAACTCATATGGCCTTGACTGGGCCCTAGGGAGTAAGGGTCCCTTCAGCCCTCAAAGAGCCTGAGTTGAGGGAAACAGAGGTGGAGAGCAGGAAATTGGCCTTCCGATCAGGAAGTGGTGGAAAATAAAGCTGGAAGGAGTTTGCACCCACACTGTATATCTCCAACACTAAGAAGCTTGGGCTTTATTTTTTTAGGACCTTCCAACAATTTTGAGCAGGGAGAGATGTGGTTAGAAGCTCCACCAAGAAGATAAAGCTTGCAGCACACACATGTTAATTAGCGAGGGAGAGCCAGGGGCAAGGAGATTACTTAGAAGGCTAATGCATGGAGCAGACAAGCTACTCAAGTTTAAAGGGGCTTCATGAGAGTCCCACCAAACATGGTGGCCCATTTCCTATAACTCATCTGAACAAAAACCCCTGGAAGACCTGGGGCCAGTGACCCGAATTGCAGTCCTGGCCATAATCTGCTATGTGGCTTGCCACACCCCCTTCCCTGAGCTCCCCTTTCCTTATCTGTATTACAGGGTGCTCCAATCAAAGGAACGCTTTCAGCTCTGTGTCTCCATTTGCTCTTTGCAAATTCATTTCTACATTTGTAAGCACTTGGGAGAGACTGATAAGGCACTTTGATTGAAACCAGAAAGCCAAGGTGTCCAGGGAGACCCCTCCAGGCTTCTCCAGATCTGGGCCATTACCATGTAGTACCGAGGACCACCAGACAGCTCAAATGGAATATTCGGGGAAATGACTCCAAACTGGCCATTTTTCCTTGTAAGGTTAAATCAAAGCATGGCAGGAATAAACTGTTCTCACAAAGAGATAATATTGTTTCTCCTGGCCTGGCAATGAGCTGGACACAGGGCTTTTGTGGGTCCTTCTCCAGTTGGCCGATCACAGAGGCCAGGACATTGGGCTGTGTCCCCTTTCCTTTCTCTACACTGACCCCAAAATCCTCTAGAATGCTTAGCAAATATACACACATGGGTGGAGCACAGTGCATTGGGGTACTAAGGGCTTCAGGAGCATTGATTTGTCAGCTGACATTGTGAGTCAGCTTGTGTGTCTGGGAAGAATGTAGAGACCAGGATGCTCCTGTTTGAAAGAAGGGCTGCCTCTGGGGCTGCGGGAAGGCCGGCAGGGTCAAGACCATCATTGGAACTCCTATGCATCGGTTTCTGTGGCTCAAGCAAGGGACCAGGAGATGCCTAGTCTCTCCAATGATTTTATTTTAAGCTTCATGTCCTTTGTTTTTATTCCTTCTCCCCTCTCTCATATTTTTTAAGTTTTTATTTTCTTTTAAAGATCTTTTCTTAATCATTTCATAACATACACATGTGTGTGTATGTACACATATATATTTGTAATTTTTACCTTCATTTTGTTAACTTTTTTAATTCTTATTTTCACTTCTAAAAAGTCCTCTTTTTAACTTTTTAACCTCATAGGTTACAGCCTATAATTATCATCCTTTACCTCTTTGTTTTCATATTTTTATTCATTATTTGGGTTTTTTTTCCTTTTATCTTATTTTAAATCTTGTCCAGACTATCTCATTATTATATTTCACTATTAGCCTTTCATTTTACTCAATTTTCAATTCTCTATTCTTGTTTCTCATGGATATGCCTTTACTTAAAAATAAGATCATTAAGGGACGCCTGGGTGGCTCAGTGGGTTAAGCCGCTGCCTTCGGCTCGGGTCATGATCCCAGCGTCCTGGGATCGAGTCCCACATCGGGCTCTCTGCTCGTCAGGGAGCCTGCTTCTCCCCTCCCCTCTCTGCCTGCCTCTTTGCCTGCCTGTGTGATCTCTGTCTATCAAATAAATAAATAAAATCTTTAAAAAAAAAAAGATCATTGAAATTTAAAATCATCTCCTTTCCTACCTCATTTTTTTCTTTGTCTATCTCTCCCTTAACATGCTTCTTTCTCCTTTTAATGTGTTCTTGTAACAGCATTCAAGAAGTGTAACCCCTGGATTTTGTAAAAAAAGGGGAGTTCATCAGATATAAAAGATGTATACACACACAGATATATATATATATATATATATATATATATATAT
>RCUC01039644.1:0-14428 GCA_003697995.1 Taxidea taxus jeffersonii | reverse complement strand
TGCTTTTCTCCCTCTCCCACTGCCCCTCCCCCCCACTCATGTGCTCACGCTCTCTCTCTCTCTCACCTCTCTCCTTCTCTCTGTCACTAAATAAATAAATAAGGTCATGATCTTGTAGTTGTGGGATCAAGCTCTGCTTCAACTCTGCACTCAGCACCAAGTCAGCTTGTCCCTTGCCCTCCCCCTCCCCATGTTCTCCCTCTCTCTAAAACAAATAAATAAAATCTAAAGAAAAATAATTTAAAAATAAAATAATAAAGTAATTGAGCTATCCTCTATAAAGCCAGCCATTAAAGGGATTTGCAAAATATGTAAAACCAATACTACTCTTTTCACCAAATTATTTTGGAAACTACAGTTGAACTTTATGAAATATATGTTATTTATGTCAAAATATAATGAGTTTATTATTATAATTTTTAGAGGAATCAATAAATCTTTTAAAATTATACTTTAAATTTCTAACATGGTAAATATCAACAAATATAATTCATATAAACAAAAGCTGTCTAGAATTCTCCATAATTTTTTAAAGTATAAATGGTCCTGAGATCAAACATTTAAGAACTGCTGCCCTTGATAGGCCTACCCCAGGACAGTCTTCTTAGGACTATTAGGAAACAGAGGTTAAGGAATGGGTAGCATAAATGACTGCATAAATGACTATGTATTTTTGGTTCAGAAATTGTTCAAATCCACTACTTTGGTCAAAGTAGCAGAGTCAGATGAAGTTAAAATTATCTACAGCCCTTGGTTTATTGATGTCTGATCCAAACTTTAGCTTTATTTGGTCAGAGTTCTGATGCCCCCACCTCAAGGTAGCCTCTCGAAGACAAACTGGGGCCTGGGCTTAATGACAATAGAACTCGCAGACTAGTTGCAATTTGTGGATTTGGGTGCTGAGGTCCTAGGTCTGTTCTTCTGAAGCATTCCTTTCCTAGTTAAGAAAAATGCAATTATTTTCACTGTAGTTAGGTGATCAGGTGGTCTAAGCTCATAATCTATATCATCCACTAAAATAGGAGTAGAGAATGTGGACTGCAAGAAACTGGGGAACTTATTTTGCTTTAGAGGAAGAGAAACTGGTCAAATATCAATTGAGAGAGAAACTGAAGAGGAGTTTTAGTTTTATGATCTTGGTGGTGGAGAGGAGGCACAAGAAGAGATTGGATAGTGTTTAGAGGGCATTAGGAATGAGATTTTCATAACCAGCCCAAATCTGGTCTCCTCTATGCAAGAGTTTCCCTGACATAAGTTGTAGTAGACCTTCGGAACGGCATCAGTTTCATGAAAGAGCATTTACTTGCCAGTTTAAATATTTGTAGTTCCCCAAACTAGTTGTACATGGCGAGAATAAAGTAAAAGACACGAAGGACAAGGAAAATGGAAAATATAGCTAATGTGGAAAGGAGGGCTTGACATTTAAAGTGGAGGGCTATATTATTGCTATTGGGGGAATTCAGTAATGAAAAGGAAAATGGTCTAATTACTTGTCTCAATGATAGGCAATGGTCTGTCAATTAGACAAAGTTAATAAAGGAAAAAGCAAATGTTGACCTAAAATGTAAAACAAAAAACAAAAAACACTGACAAAAACAGGATAGAAATGGAAAGGAGGGTCTAATCTTTCACCAGAGAACGGACCAAATTAGGGCTGAGTTGTAGCAAATTTCCAGATGTAAAAAGTATTCTAAGTGCTAACTGTGGGGGTCATTAGCCTATTTTCTCTTAGATCCATCCTTCTCAGACTGTTCCTTGCTCTATACTCTGAATCACAGGACATGACCAGGTTAAACCATATTTCCCAGTATCCATCTCGTATATTCCCTGTATCAACTCGTCTCTAGTTAGATTCAGCCAATAAAAGGTACTGATGGAAAACTGAAAAGGAGAATGAAGTGAGAAGTATCCTACCACTAGGAAAAAGGCACAGAGAACCATCATATACAACACTTAGGGTGACTTGGAAGGTTGCCCATGGACTCAAAAAGATAGCTCCTGCGTACAATTACTCTTCATCTAAGGGCCTGAGAAACTAAAGAAATAAGTGATCTGCCCCCAACATACCCAAAAAGATAAAATGAAAGGTAAGTTTCTTGGTCCATAGCATTTTGAAATGCAACTAGGTGAATGTTGGGAGTTCCTTGATTAGATTCTTCGGCTTGCAGATAATCCTGCAAGGCTGTTGGCTCTGCTCCCTGGATTGGCCTGGTTTGGCCTCTGAGTCATCCTTCGTTTTTAATAGAAGGCAGCATGTGTTCACAGATGGGTAGGTTTATCAGCCTATTTCCTGCCTATAAAATTGGGGATGTGGAAGTCTTACAGCCTCCTTTTGTTTTATACTCTTTCTCGTTCCGAGCTGGCACTGTTTCTGCTGAAATAAATTTCTCAGGAACTTGGTGAATCTTCAAGTATTTCAGTGAGGTTCACTCCATTAGACAAAGACCACACAATCTACTACAGCTGGTTTCCATAAATTAATCTCATCTCCATCTTTAACTCCTGCTAAGAGCCTAGAACTGAGGAATCATACCTTTAAACTTCTTAGAGGCCCAATGGTTTGACTGAAGAGATTTGAGGAACACCCTCAACCTCTTGAAATAGTCCTTTGTGTGATTAAGCACCTTGTCTTTTGATCTCTTTGAGGTCTTAACGAAAGGTTGTGGAGTTACTCCCTGGGCATTTTCTCTAGAGTAAGCTTTCCTGACAGTGTTCAGAAACCATATCCTGTGTTATTATTTTTACCACCTGGGGAAAATGAAGATTTTCAAAATCATCAAGTCCTGGCCCCTTTTTGCTCAACAACTCTTCCCTTAAATTATCTCTCTTTTCTTGAATTTTTATAAGCAGCAAGAATAAACCAGTTGTCACCTTCAATATTTTGCATGGAAATCTCCTTAACTATATAACCAAGTTCATCACTTACAAGTTCTGCTTTCAACATAATGGCAGGAGCCAATTTCACTAAGTTGTCTGCCACTAGGATTCCCTTTCCTCTAGTTTCCAGTAACATGTTCCTCACTTCCTCAGTAGTAATGTCCTCAGTTCCATATTTCTACTGATAATCTGGTCATGGCAAGTTAGGCTTTATCATGCTCTTCAACATTCTACACCCTCCACCCACTACTCCATCCACAGACACATTTTTAGGTATTTGTTATAACAGTACCCCATTTCTAGGTACCAAAATCTGTTTCCTATTTATGTGTACCAAATCCCATAAATTTAGCAGCTTAAAACAACACACTTTATTATCTCTGTTTCTGTGGTTCAGGAGTCCAGGCATAGCCAGTTGGGCTTTCCACTTTTAGGTCTTTCTAGACTACACTGAATGTGTTGGCTGGGCTGTGTTCCCATCTGGAGGCTCAAGTGAAGAAGAATCTGCTTCCAGACTCCCTCAGATTTTTACCATAATTCATTTCCTTGCAGCTGTAGGAGTAAGAGCTTTGGAGGGTTTTTTCTGGCTGTCAGCCAGTGGCTGTCTTCAGTTTCTAGAGGCTACCTGAGTTTCTTCGCATATGGTCCTCTCCACAGGCAGCTCACAAAGTAACAGCTTGCTTCATCAAAGCCAGCAGGAGAATAAGAAAGAACAATTCTGCTAACAAGATGGATTCTTATAAAATGTAACATAATGATGAGAGTGATGTGTCCCACCACATCTATGATACAATGTAGTATAATTATGGGAGTAATTGCTTATCACCTTTGCCATACTATTGGTTAGAAGCAATTCAGACTGTATCTTGTGAAAATTAATAAAGGGGAAACCTCATTAAAGTAACTTGGGATAATAGAAGGGAAAGCTGGAATGGAAAGCCATACTACTCAATGTCAATTATAGGAAGAATTGTCAATTACAGACCCCTAAAAAAAGAATCTTCAATAGTAAAGAATCATCAAGTACAGGCTCCAAGAGGGAAAGATGTACATTGTATCTGCTACAAGAAATTAGCTACCCCTGCAACTCAGCCAATGAGAGGCTTTCATTACCCTAGACTCCTGTTTTTCTCCAACTTTGGATCAAAACAACTCCCCCCAACTTCCTCCTTTTACATAAAATATCACTCCTTTCCTTTGTTAGACTTGTCAATAATTTTGCTACAATTTGCTTATCCTGAATTGCAATTCTGTTTTTCCCAAATAAATCCATTTTTGATGATAAAATAACTGCCTTTTATTTTTCAGGTTAGCAACCTACATTTGGGTGAGGGGTATTCATACTGGAAGACACAGATCACTGGGAGGGACCTTAGCCTATTTGTCGCACACACATTATTTCTCAGAATTAATGATTCAATGCTAAATGCAATGGTAAAACTTCATGGAAGAAAGCACACAAAAGGATTCCAAGATACAGTATCTCTGTAAAGGCAGAACTTGCCCTGGGTACTGGATTGGGCTAGGCTGATGAGTAGAGCTCAATAAATTTCTGTTGGAGAGAGAGGATTTTATCAAGTAAGAACCTGGCAGAGCTTGCCAGCTCAAAAAGAGTGACAGAAGTCTTTGAAAATAGAGGAGAAAACTATTAAAGAACACACACAAAAACACACTAGTTTCTTCGTTATCACTATCCCCATGATGTCTGTCACTTCAAGTGATAACCACCACTCATTCTGCTTTGGTAGAGTGACTTTCACTTTATATTGGTCAAGTTATTTGTCAGATCATAAAGGTGAAATGAGGGGAATGTCAGGTCGTATGTTTGGTAGGGATGGAATTACAAAGAAAGGAAAATTATGACACTTGGGGAAAGAGTTATGAGGAAGGAAAACCAATGGGGTGCTTAAGAAGAGGACCTGAGTCAGAGTCATCTGGATACTGTGGCTTACACAGTGAATTATTCTCACATAAAACTTCTAAAATGGTTACCTTAAGGTTATATTGGCTACATGGTCAGGGGTCTCATTTCCTTTTTTTTTTTTTTTAAGATTTTATTTTATTTATTTGACAGAGAGATCACAAGTAGGCAGAGAGGCAGGCAGAGAGAGGGGGAAGCAGGCTCCCTGCTGAGCAGAGAGCCTGATGTGGGGCTTGATTCCAGGACCCTGAGATCATGACCTGAGCTGAAGGCAGAGGCTTTAACCCACTGAGCCACCCAGGCACCCCTCATTTCCTTTTCTTAAAACTGGATTGGTGCTCTTTGAAATGTCTAAAGATATATGGCTACTATTGGTTCAGTTTATTATGTTATAGGCCCAGCACTGAGCTAATTGCTTTGCATGCAATTTCCCAATGACTTTATGGGGGATAGATGATATTCTTATCCTTTCTCCTAAGGATGGGGAAACTGTTAACCTTGGAGTTAGGATGTTGAATAATTTGCCTAGGGTCACACAGTTAGTAAACAACATAGCCGAGACCCAAGCTCATATCTGCTGACACTAAAGTTAAAAGCCTTCTTTTTTAAACTTTTTAAAAAAAGATTTTATGTATTTATTTGACAGAGAGAGAGCACGCAAAAGCAGGAGGAGCAGCAGGCAGAGGGAGAAGGAAAAGTAGGCTCCCGGCTGAGCACAGAGTCTGATGAGGACTCAATCCCAGAACTTTGGGATCATGACCTGAGCTGAAGGCAGATGCTTAACTGACTGAGACACCCAGGCACCATCCAAGAAAAGTTTTTAATATTTAAAAAGAATTTAATTTTTTCCATTCCTCATTTTAGTCTTTACACTAGTGAGCTTAAGATTTCTGATTTTCTCTGGAAGATGCTAACTAATCTATAGTGACAGAAAGCACATCAGTGGTTACTGGAGGATGGCAGAGGGCTGGGAGGGGCAGGAGGCAGGAAGAGGGAAATACAAAGTGGCATAGGGGCGCCTGGGTGGCTCAGTGGGTTAAAGCCTCTGCCTTCGGCTCAGGTCATGATCCCAGGGTCCTGGGATCAAGTCCTGTGTCGGGCTCTCTGCTCAGCAGGGAGCCTGCTTCTCCTTCTCTCTCTCTCTGCCTGCCTCTCTCCTTACTTGTGATCTCTCTGTCAAATAAATAAACAAAAATCTTAAAAAAAATTAAGATTCACAAAGTGGCATAAAAAAATCTTTTGGGAATGGGGTGCCTCGATAGCTCAGTAGGTTAAGCCTCTAGCTCTTAATTTTAGCTTAAGTCATGATTGCAGGGTCATGGGATCCAGTCCTGCATCAGGCTCCCTTCTAGGCAGGGTGTCTGCTTGGGATTCTTTCTCTCCATCCCTCCTTCCACCTGTGTGCTCTCTCCCTCTCTCTCTCAAAATAAGTAAATTAATTTTTAAAAAAACCTCTGGGAATGATAAATATGTTCACTATCTTGAGCTATCTCGAACTATGGTAGCAATAGTTCACAGCTGAACACATATGTCAAACATAAAATAATACTTTAAATATGCACAGTTTATGGTATGTCAATTATTCTTCATATTACAGATTAGGAAATAGATATAAAGAAGTTAAAGTGCCTTGTCCAACATTAGCCAGACAGGCAGTAGCAGAGACAGGATAAAAATCGTTTTTAAAATATTTAAACAAGTGCTATTTTTCCCTCTCAATTTGATAGTTTATCCCTACATGGTTTCAAAAAGGACTTGAAGAGATATAAAATATGAAATGCATATTATACGAAGAAGATTGTATTTTAGAACTCTGGGTTAACTTACATATCTCAATTGAGCACTGGAAATCCATTGTAAATTCATTTGATGAAAAGTTTAATGCATCTCAGAAGTTTGTCATTCTGTGCAATCTGAAAAATACATATCTTTAGAAATTTTATAATTATGTGACCAGCAGGGGGCAACTTAATACTTCAGAAACAGCATCATGTACAGGGGAACATTAAAATTGGAGAGACTATGAGCATTCTCTGTTGTGTAGAACTAAATTCCTTCTAAAATGATAATTAATATCTAATCACATTCTCACAATATTGAATTTGTAAAGATAATTAGAACACTCCCCTAGGTAAAATCTATATACTATGGCTTATATTTGGCAGGTTGCTTTGGTTGTTCTTTCAGTTCACAAGATTCTTTGCAAAAATCTATATATTTCATAACCAATGAGGTTTTTTCTAAACTTTGTGTTACAGAAAATACAGTAAACATTGACTAATTTCTGTAGGTTATTCTAGGATTCTTCTATTGCACTTGACATTCTAAGATCAAAGTAATTAAGAATTGCATAGGATCTCATCTTTAACTTAAAATTTAATAAAGTATCATTTCCTAACCTTCTTTTATAGAGACTAATTTTAAGGTTGTTGTATTAGTCATGGTTCTTCATAGAAACAGAACCAACTGTGTTGGAAGAGATCTATATGGTCAAATAATCCAACCTTCCTTCAGATGCAAGTGCAATGACCCTCACAAAGAGAGCATTCAGTAAACATATGTGGACTGAATTTACATAAGTAGAATTACGTATATCTAGTGGTGGCTGGGCTCTGCTAGGGTTCCAGTGTGGAGTTGGGAAGTACTATGGGATAGAGGTTAAGCATGAACTCTGGGGTCAGATGATCTAGGTTCACATAGTGCTCTTTCTGCTTACTTTCTACGTACCCTTGGATGAGTTACTTAACTTTGCTAATCCTCCATTTCCTCACCTATACAAAAAGAGCAGTAATGATAGCTATTTATGGTACACATTGTTAGTATCAATCAATACTCAGTTCTCTTCCTCTTCTGGGCACTCAGTGGATTGACTGTTCTTTCTCAGCACCCTAGCAACTAGATGGGTCCATGTGACTTGGTCCAGCAATGGAATACTATGGAATTAACATGTATCAATTTCTGGATGAAGCCATGAAAAGCCAATATGAAATTACCCAGTCCTTCTCCTATTAGGGCAATCATGTAAAAAGAATCATATTAAGATGGTGGCACCACAAGGTTGAAAGAGCCTAGATTATCATACCATTGTATGGAAGACAGTTCCCTGCAGCCAGAGCCAACATTTTGGAATAAGAAATAAACCTTTGTTCAGTTAAATCACTGACTTTTTTTTTTCAACTGCAGCATAACCTAGACTATTCGGTTCTGCCTCATAGAGTTGTTTTGATGATTCAATCAGATATGGTATGGGAATTGCTTGTTTGATAAATAATAAGCACTTGAATGTTATGTTGAATTCAATATTGATTATATTGAATCAGTCATATTAGCTTTGAATATAAGGTATTGCTTTGTTGTTGATTATTATAATGATTCAAAATTCTGTCAAATTAGAGTACCAGGTAACTTATTTATTTATTTATTGGGGAGAGGCATGAGCAAATGAGCTACCACTCAAGTGGGGGGAGGGCAGAGGGAGAGAATCATCAACTAGAATCCCATAGCCTGACAAAGCAGGGCTCAGTCTCAGAACCCATGAGATCACAACCTGAGCTAAACCCCAAAGCTGGACACTTAACCAATTAAGCCACTCAGCCGCCTCATAGAGTACCAGGTAACTTTTGTTTTAAGTATTCTAACTCTTTAAACTTCTTGAAACAATGCCTAACACACAGTAGGCATTCAGGAATAAAGGAACAAATTCTTATTTTGCTGATTCTCTGATATTTGCTATCATTTTATTCTGGGATCATTTTTTTTTAAAGATTTTATTTATTTATTTGATAGACAGAAATCATAAGTAGGCAGAGAGGCAGAGAGAGAGGAGGAAGCAGACTGTCCGCAGAACAGAGAGCCCGATGCGGGGCTCGATCCCACGACCCTGGGATCATGACCTGAGCCGAAGGCAGCGGCTTTAACCCACTGAGCCACCCAGGTGCCCTCTGGGATCATTTATTCCTTTGTTAGATTGGTAAGATTTCATTTTCCAGTCCTTTTATCAGATCTAGGTTCTCATTAAACAATTACTTTTGGATAAAGTTGTCCTAGCAATAATGGAGCTTGGGCAGTGACAGCTTTTCATTTATCTTAACTCTCTTCTGAATTCAGAACCAATTAATAGGGAGCCAGATAGAGAAAGATGAAAAACCACCATCTTTCTGATAAAGCTGTTTGGACAATATGACTTCAAGGTATAGCCACAACCAGGCTTTTCAATACTTCTCCTCAAGTCCAATGGCAAATGGCATAATAAAAGGAAAATTTGGGTCTACAGGACAGATAAACTTGAGCAGAATCACTGCTTTCCATGCCCAGTGAGGTCAACCATAGAAAAAATGAGGGTTAGGACTCAGACCTGCCTCTAGAAAGCAAGCCTAAACTCTGATCCATGTGTGTTTAGATTATTATGCAGAATGAGAAACAGAACAGAATATAATCTGTTGTGGGTAGGTAGGTTTGAAAAACGTGGCAAGAAAGGGGCTGGGTCTTATTTTCTTCTTAAATCACCAATTACGTGAAATAACTCTTTCTTCTTAGGGAAGGTGGCAGAAATAAAAAATGGAAGTTACTCTTCCCTAAAGTTCTGAAAGTAGCACATTCCTATTTTAACAGTCAGGCAGGGGAGCACCTAAATATGTAAATATAATAATTTATAAATATGTGTATGTCTAATTAGAGAGTATAATAATTACTGATTATAAATTAATTACTGATTATAAATATGATTTTGTTGCTCAGGAGAGAAGACTAGGCTAGAGATACATATTAGATCAAAAAGAATGAGAACACAAAATCCATTTTCTCCTCTCTTTTCTAGGAAGAAGATGTAAAGTGAAAAGAGAAGAGGGCTGAGTATGAAATAAAAATGAGGGAAAGATAAACTTGTAGAGAATGAGGAAGAGTCAGAAAGGTAGGAAGAAAATATGATGACATAAAAGCTGTAAAGAAGTGAGTTTCTGCCCAAGGCCAAATAGGCTGCCAACTCATGAAGACTGCTACAGTGTGAAGGCTACATGGATCTAGTGCTGAGGCAGCCCTACAAACCGTGGGTAGGATGCAAAGGCAATGGAAATCTGCAAGCAGAGAGGCTTTAAAGAAGTAAGTAGCAATGGGGTGCCTGGGTGGCTCAGTGGGTTAAAGCCTCTGCCTTCAGCTCAGGTCATGATCAAGCCCTGCATTGGGCTCTTTGCTCTGCATAGGGCCTGCTTCCTCCTCTCTCTCTGCCTGCCTCTCTGCCTACTTGTGATCTCTCTCTCTGTCAAATAAATAAATAAAATTTTTTTAAAAAATAAAAAAAATTTTTAAAAAAAGAACTAACTAGCTATGTTGGTCCCCTGGAAGTCCCTCATGCTGAAATGTTTACAGTCTCATGTTGATGATGACTCAGAAGCTATATGTAGGCCCAGTAGGAAATAGTGATTTTCTTTAAAAAAAAACACAAAAAACTTCTGTTACTATGAAAGTAGTACACACATGGTAGAAAGTTGGAAAATATATATAGGTAAAATAGAAAAATAAAAACTGTATTTCCCATCTATTACCATTGTTAACAGCTTATTGTATATCTTTCCATACCTTTACTTATCTCTATATATGCATATAAATATATATTTTTTTAATTCAAATGGTTTCATACCTGGTGTGCAGTATTACAACCTTACTTCTTAAAAATTAACAATCTCTACCTTTCCTAGTCAATGAATTTTCATCTTATCTAAAACCCAAATGCAGATTTCCACATTAGTCACTAAATTATCCTTATTCTGAAAATAACTAACTAAAACTAAGGAATTATTTATTTTTCCTTTCCTGTATGAACCGTATTTTAAGGTAACCAAATAGTTCTAGGTATAAAGTCAAGCTCTATTTTGCTGGGGGAAAAAAAGCAGGAATATAGAATGCATGACGGTATTAAAATTATCTTGCAATTCTTATTGAAATCATTGACTTGTACAAGGGTTTTCAACATGTTAAAACATGAGGTTTGTTTGAAGAGAAACTAAGCATATGCACAGTATCAAAGTAATGCCATACAAATAACTTCCTAGTCATGAGTTTATAACGTAGGGATAAGACTGCCATATCATTATTTCAATATCAGTCTAAGCATTAATAATTGAACATTAATTGAATAACATGAAAGATACTATACAAAATATATTACATTACCTATAATTATTCTAGCTCAAAAGTTTAACTTGAATCTACCAAATCTTTACATCTAATATCTCTCAAATATTTCAAAAGCTCATTTTTATATCTATTGACTATCATAAACAAGGTGTTCTGGATTGCTAAGCAACATTGCAAGGGCAGGAGAATAAGGAAATGTATGCATTACTGCATTGTGCTTAGAGATAAATTTTGTTTTACTATGATTCATTGTACTTAAGAAATAAGTTTGGCAAGAGAAGACTGGCTTTCAGTGTTGACTTCATATATTGCAACACTCTAATGTCTCTTTGAAGTCTTATTTGAACAGAAAGTACAACTCTCAAATTGAGTCCATCTCCTGGTTGCCAAAGAAATAGCTTTCATTTTCACATCACATGTGAGACCTGATACTTGAAAGGGGGTGTTTGCGATTCTTAAATAAATCTGCTCCCATGGCCTGAGGTTTTGCCCATCTATGTATCTTCTATAATTCTCAGAATTAGACCAGTTGCCACAAAGTTTTGGTATCAATGGAAGGTTGGTAGAGCATAGTTTATGTGTAATGTTTTTTCACAACTGAGAAAAGTGAAAATACAGTTAGTAATATTGTGTATAATATTCCCCAAAGAGTAATCATAACAATTTATGTTTCTTGAGTTCTTTCTTACCACAACACTGTAAAATTTAAAAAAAAAATTTTAACTCCACTTTACATATGAGGAAAGAGTCTTGGTGAGGTTTTACAGCCAGTATATGATGGGGTTTGCGTTATTTATCTGATGTTAGAGTTTGAGTTAGAGTGGAGTTCAACCCCACTACACTATACTACTTTAGTGAGTCGTTTATATTGATAAACTTTGTAATATTGATTAAATTGATTTTTAGAAAGATTTATTTATTTTTAAAGATTTTATTTTATTTGTCAGAGAGAGAGAGAGAGAGAGAGAGAGAACACAAGCAGGGGAAGCAGCAGGTAGATGGAGAACCTGGCTCTGCGCTGAGCAAGGAGCCCCATGTGGGACTTGATCCCACGACCTTGGGATAATGACCTGACCCGAAGACAGATGCTTAATCAACTGAGCCACCCAGGCATCCCAAGACTTATTTATTTTAAAGAGAGTAAGAGTGTGTGCATGAGAGAGGGGCAGAGGGAGAGAGAGAATCCTCAAGCAGACTCCCTTCTGAGTACAGAGCCCAATGCAGGGCTTGATCTCAGGATCTGATCATGACCCAAGGTGAAATCAGGAATCAGCTGCTTAACTAACAAGCCACCCAGGCACCTCTTTGATTAAACTGATTTCAAGATTTTCTACTAACTTAATAGTAATACTAACTCATAACAGTTTTACCACTGCTAACCTAATGGGAACATCTCTGCATAAAATGAAAGTACTTAGTTTTTGTCAAATATTAGCACTGAAGAAATAAAACATTAACAGAATAGTTTCAACTATTTTTTTTTCCAGAAAACAGTCAGTGCTAATCAAGGCAAAACCTAAACTTTCACTTGACTTTCTTTTTGCTACTTTTTATGAATTTGACAGTTGTGCATTTGGAATGTGTTCAAATTCTATTTGTAGCTGAATCATGTGAATGCCAAGGAGATCAGTACATCTGCTTCTTAGCATCTCTAGAGTAATCTGTATTTGCAGAATGCTTTATATAAATTTGAACATGTTAATGTGCTTACTCAAATTTATTTACCATAGGTCATGAGATATTTGGCCTTTCACAGTGGTTTAATAGATAGCATGAGCTGCTTTTTATTTGAATACTTTTACCAAAAAATAATCATAGACATGGGGCACCTGGGTGGCTCAGTCAGTTAAGTCTTCAGCTTAGGTTGTGATCTTGGGGTCCTGGGATTGAGCCCCGCATGGGGCTCCCTCCTCGGCAGGGAGTCTGCTTCTCCCTCTCCCTGCTCATAATCTTTCTCTTTCTCTCTCAAATAAATAAAATCTTAAAAAAATAGAAATGATAAAGAGGAAATGACCACTATCTTTAGGGTAGAAAATAACAAGTAGTAATTATAGAGTACATTCCCGTGGATTTGGCCTACAGATAGAGAAAAGAAAGTGTCATAATTTGAATATGGTTTTTTTTCCTTTAAAGAGGGGCCCAATTATACAGTATGTACCTCTAAGAAATGAGACATTAAAAAAAACATAATCACATATTATTATGCCTAAGATGATTAATAATAACTCATTGATATCATGTAATATCCAACAAGTATTAGTATCTCCCTGATTGTCTCAATAATGTCTTTTATAAAAGTGATTTGAAACAATCTAAAAGAGGTCCATATATTGCATTTGGTTGATATGTCTGATGAGTCTATTTTTTTAATAAACATTTATAATTTCATTAAATAAAAACAGAACATCACAACCATGAACAGTTACAATTAGAGGCCCTCTTGGTTCTCCACAGTGATACTGAGCATGTTCACAAGGGGTTTCCTTTATTTAGTCTTAGTTTAAACAACCACCTTCATTTATTTATTTATTTACTTATTTAAATATTTTATTTATTTATTTAACAGAGAGAAACACAGCAAAAAAGGGAACACAAGCAGGGGAACCAGGAGAAGGAGAAACAGGCCTCCCTCTGAGCAGGAGCCTAATGTTGGGCTCGATCCCAGGATCCTGGGATCATGACCTGAGCCAAAGGCAGATGCTTAATGACTGAGCCACCCAGGCACCCCTACACAACCATCTTTAAAAGAAGGGAAAAAACAGCACACTACCATTTAACTTGTTTTAATGTTTCCTCACAAATGGTGAAAAATACGACAGTACAGGCAAGGAATAATCATAATGTTGTGGCCAACATTATAAATATGGAATTATGAATTTAAAACATATTATGGTTTAAAAATAAATCTGTAGTCAGTGAAGCTCTGCAGGGTCTCTGCACCTAGTAGGTTTGGTCTCTGTTCCTGATGGTGCTCGCCTTTATCATTTTTCCAGGTCTTCCATGCCCACGTCTTCTTCTTCACATCTGTTCCATCAAAGGTCTAGGGGTCCCATTAGGGTCACCTCTGTCCATTCCCTGGCCACCACGGAAGCCACCTCTTTCTCCACCATGACCATTTCTGAACATCCCACCCTGACCACCATAGCTCATGAGGCTGCTTCTTCCTCCCTGCATGCCACCAGGGCCGCCTCTGCCACAGTCACCACCCAGGGATGGGAAGGGTAGTGGAAGGAAACCTTCAGGCTCTGGGGCCTTAGAATGGTTCATTCTGTTCTCCAGGCAAAGTTCTGGTTTCCAGGGACACCTGGGTGGCTCAGTTGGTTAAGCGGCTGCCTTCGGCTCAGGTCATGATCCCAGCGTCCTGGGATTGAGTCTCATATCGGGCTCCTTGCTCGGCAGGGAGCCTGCTTCTCCCTCTGCCTCTGCCTACCACTCTGTCTGCCTGAGCTCTCTCTCTCTCTAATAAATAAATTTTAAAAAAAATCTTAAAAAAAAAAA
>RCUC01039631.1:0-10305 GCA_003697995.1 Taxidea taxus jeffersonii | reverse complement strand
TAACTTACCAACGGCACATAGAATAATCACTTTGCTGTAGGGAACTCAGACCTGGTGTCCAGGTTTGTATAAGGATACCCGAACGGTGAGATAGAGGGATTTTCTACAGGAACATTCACCACCCCCTCGTTTTTTCACTCTATATCCTCAAATTCAATAGATATTTTTGACCCCACGTACTTTTATACTTTACATTATGGAGGTTTTAGATGATAATTTATGGCTATGGTGCCTCGTAGATGAAGATGTCTCAATATATCTGCTGAAACAAATGTAAGATTCAAATATTTTATGAAATATTGAAGTGAACGCACATCTTACAATGAAAGTATTCCCATCTAGATTAAAAATCATTTGGAAAGAAAGTGAAACAAAAAATGTAGTTTTATTTTGATGAGGATAATTCTTAAGAGACAGTTTTGTATAGAAAAAGTTAATGACTTTTTAGTGTGTGATTAAGATGTAAAAGTGTGGGTGGGGGGATTTTAGCAACTAGTGAGTGGCCTAAATAATTTGCCTCTAAGATCCCTTCTTACCCTGAGATTCTATGTTTGCAAATCTCTGCAAAATAAAGCTACAGAGTATGACATGGCTAACTCAGAATCCTGTATAGTATATCTACAGGAAAAGCACAACAAAGGATTTTCATGGGAGCTGTGAAAGCCATTTTAAAATTTGTCAATCAATAAATATTTATTGAGTATCAACTATGTGCAAGACACTGTACCAAAAAGTTCAGAAGACTCAAAGGACAAGACTCCTTTCCCCTTGAAGTTTTCAACATTGTATATTCTTAAATTTCTGAGCTCTTCTTATGAAATCTGTCCCAGGAAATTTTTTCCTAAGAAACTCCTTGGAGTTAGAAGTAACTTTCTAGATAATTCCAAGAATTCTTCCCCTCTAGGAAGGACTATACAGAGAGTCGGCCAACATGCCGTTATTAAAAAAAAACAAAACAAAACTCCTGGACCTATTCTAGCAAGGCAATACAGAAATATCTACTTTACAAAATAATTTACACTATTTAATCAGGATACAAAGGAAGTATGTCTGCAAGTAATTCTACCAGGACATGAAAAATAAGACTTTATGTTGGTAGTAACATACACTGGTAGAATCACTTATATTATACTATCAAGGAAAACTGACCATTGAGTGTTTCTCTTATTTGATTAGGATAGTGTTCCTTCAAATGTACTCTCCAGATCCTGCAGAGTGTGAATTGGTGATAGGATGTGGCAAGTCCCACACATTGTTTCTGTTTTCTCAGTCCCAGTGTGGCAGTCTCCCTCCCCACATTCCCAAATCTTGTCCCCAGGCTGCTAGTTAACTGGCCTGTCTTCCCTCACACTTCCTGAATGTGTTCCACAGGCCAAGCTCTATCTACCTGGTAAAGGCCATAAGAAAATTAAAAACAAAAGTAGGTACCAGTATTTACTATTTCTGAAATATATTCTACAATGATGGTTAGACTGGGTAAAAAAAAAAAAACTAGTATAGGATTTGGGGAGTAGATACAAAAAGGAAGAGAGATATGTGGTCTTATGATGTGAAAATGGTATAGCAGGGAAAAAGGTAAATTGAAGGGAAGAAAGAGAAGAAAAGGGTTGATTGACAAATGATCTATTAGGAGACTGAACAGAAAGTTGGGAAGTGAGGAAGCATAACGAAGAAGGTAGAGGTAAAGACTAGTGATGGCTGAAGAAGCCATAGGATGCAAAAAAGTGTCAGAAAGTGGGAAAGACGAGCAAGAAAAAAATAGGAAGCTCAATACAGAATAACTGGCAGAAAGAAAACACAGAAGGAAGCAAAGAAGTGATAAAGAGAGAAACAGTGGAAGATAAGAGATGTTAAAAGAATATTAGGCGTTAAAAAAAAAGAACATTAGGGGAAAAAACTGACAAAGACTAACACACGAAAAAATATACAGTCATCTGGATTATACTGATATATTGATCTCCATGCATAAAATGGAAAGCTCATCTGCCTTTCTGTCTTGCAAAACCAGAGAATTTTTGCAAGTATGAACCTTTGAAAGAGAAAGGAAGTATCAGCAAACAAAGGGAAACTAACCCAGACAAGTGGCTTCCAAGTTTCAAAGTGTTGAAGGTCATAGCCTTTCCGGTTATTTTTAAGGTCTGCGTTTGTGGTAGTACTGAATCTAGAGGCCCCACCTCATCACCTGGGCCACTACTCCTAATGCTGGAATGGGGAAAAACTTAAGGATCACCAACAAGGTCAGATACTTAACTGAGTCTGGTGGGGGATGGTGCAGGAGGGGGAGAATGTTGGGGAACCACTGTAGAATATCAGGTATTTTCCTTCCCCAAAGAATGTTTGGTTGCAATAATCCCTAGGCCTGAAGTAGTAAGCAGTCTTGCACATGGTCCTGTGGATTGGTCCCTAATTGAAGAGAATCAAATGGAGTGTGTTCATCTGCATTAAGTGGGTCTACATTTATACTCTGAAACTCTGCCCCAGTAGCTAACCTAGACAATGAGTTTGGGCTTTCGGTAGGCATAATCGGCTCTTCATCAAATGGGTCTTGCCTTCCAATGCTAGAGGGAGTTCCAGTGCTGGAGGAGTGATACTTGGCTATTTTGGAGCCAAAGCATGGTAACTGTAGGATGCTTGATGGTCTTTGTTGCTGCCTTTCACCCTCATTTCCTTGCACTTCACTTTGGATTCCTTCTGGCTGAGGGCCTTCATCAGGTGTACCAATAACAAGCTGTTCTGGAGTAAGGTCAACAGTTCTTTCATTGAACTGGTTGCCTTCAAATATTGGTTCCAAAACTTTGTTCCCATCTCCTCCAAGATCACTTGTGAGACAAGGTGTATTCTTCGACTGAAGGGAACTGGCTTCAGGAAAGGGCATCATTCCCCTCTGGCTCAGTTGATTCTTCATAGAGCATGGTGTGTTTCTTCTCAGAGTGGACACATCATCTCTAAAAGAATTTGGGTTTTGACTTTCCCCAGGCAGTCTTTTCTCTGAGCTGTTTCTTTGGTCAGGCAGGTTGTTTGTAGGGGAGATGGTATGTCTTGCATGTTTAGTATGGCTATCTTCTGTGTATAGAGGGTTGGTGTCTTGATTCTCCCCTGGTGCAAGACCAAAGGATGGAGTGTAGTCCTGGAGAGCAAGTGGATTGTCCTTGTGTCCTCTGGAGCCACCAGCACAGCAGGGACCTCTCTGGCTTAGGTGAAATACATGTGCTTCTTTTTGACCTGCTGGGTAACTTGGAGGAATTAAGTTTGGGAAAGCCAGATGTTCTCTCTCTGGTGGATTTAACCTGGTAATTTGCATGCCATAATTCAAATCCTCACCTTCATGCCATGTTGGATTTTTCTGAAGCCCAGCTGGTGAATTACTAGGATAGGGCTGGTTCTCTTTCTGGTGTGGTGGACTAGGGGGCATTTTGTGTAAAGTTGTTGGCTGATCCCAGAAATTTCTGTTAAAATATGGCCTTCTTTCTTTCTGCCCTTGGGTTTGAATTTTGTGGTCCCAAGAGTTCCAAGAAGGAAACAGAGTGCTTTCTTCTTGTCCAACAGCATTATTAACATAATAGCCCCTGCTCTCCACAGGTGGTGGTACAGTGGGAGCTGTATTATATGATGGAAAATTCTCATCTGGGTTCCAGGGGTAAAATTCACCGTAAGGGAAATCCTCCCTGGGTTTTGACGGATTATCTAAGGAATAGGGAAGGTATTCCTTTGGTTGATTTGAGGTATATTGCTCACCTTCGTAGTGCCTAACTATTGGACCCTCTTTAAAGCTTGGCTCCTCCATACCCCATCTACTTTGTCCTGGGAAATGTTCATCTCCAGCTGGATCAACTGGGTCCTCTTCATTATAGGGGACGGTTTCTTTCAGTTCTGGAGTATTTATGGGGTACAGCGAATTTTTGGGTTGCCCTATATTATTGGGAGAATCATCTCTCTCATCCCACGTATTGCTTCTAAGGTATGGTGAGTTTTCCCTGGGATCATAAGTGTTATAGTCAGGGTAGTAAACACCTCCCCTAGAGCCATGGGAAGGATGAGGTAAGTGTTCCTCCTGCCTCCCAGGGTCTTCCTTAAAAGATGGAGAGATTTCTTGATGATTCCAAGCATTTCTTCCAGCAGGAAAATGTTCTCTTGCAGGGGAAGGAATTTCCTCAGGGTATACAGGTTGATATGTACTGTGCTTTAATTCTGGCCGATTAGTTTCTGATTCATATGGATTTCTTCTTGGCTCCAAAATAATCCCTTTGGGCAAATTCTGGTTTTGGGTTTGTCCATCAGAATTTGGGGCTCTACTGGAATCTCCTCTTGGGTAATAAGAGTTTTCATGTTGGTCAATAGAATTAAAATTTGGGACTAGCATGTTACTCTCAGGGTGAGGCAGCTTATAGTTTGGTTCATTAACTCCATAATCTTGAGAGTTTCTCCAGGGGCCAGATGGATCCCTTGTAGGAATGACTATTCTTTCTTTTGGACCTACTGGTTTCTCTCCTGGATTTTGGACTTTTTCATTGTGGACAACAGTGTCATGTTTGGGACCCAGAGGAGGAACACTGGTTCCCACAGGGTGTTTATTTGGTCCCTGAGGCTTTCTTCTGATATTTCCCAGATTTGCTGCATGATTGGGAGAATTCCCTCTTGCAGTAGAAGCATAAGCCCTACGATAAATTGGATTTCCTGGACGAACTGCTTGTTTGCGTTCCAAAGCAAAGGAGTTCCACCGAGGACCCCTTTGAACCTGTTGATTTCGGTAAAAAGGCCCATTCTGTCTGTGCCCCATGACAGTACCAGTGGGACGCCATTGTCTCCCTGCAGGAAAATTTCGGATGTTAGGATTTGGATAATTTTCATGAATATTTGGCTGACTTGGTCCCCATGTGATTTGAGTTCTTGGTACTCCCTGGCCTGAAACATTAATGGTAGGGGGTGAGATAACCCCATTTTGAGCAGTGTTTGGACCATGGCCACTGTTTCCTGTTGGGCTGGTGTCATTTCCACCTTGACTCCCTCCAGAATTGCGTGCGTTTGGTTGAGTAGAATTAGTCTCAGGACCTGTTGAATTAGCAGAGGGCTCAGTGGCCGGACTCTCTGTTTTAGGAGGATCTTCTTCTTTGGGTTTTTCGAAATCTTGCTCAAACATCTCTTCTGAATAATAAGGAGGACGACCCCCAAATCCTTGATATCCAAAATATCCAAAGTAAGGATTCTGTAGAGAAAAAGATGGAAATTGGTAATTACTCTTTGTTTCCCACCATGTTGTTGCTCAGAATATTTTTAATGTAATAGGGAAATTATCAACATGCTTCTTTTAAAACCGTTAGCTATGCTTTCTTTCTTTAAAGTTAATTCCGCGGGGCACCTGGGTGGCTCAGTGGGTTAAGCCTCTGCCTTTGGCTCAGGTCATGATCCCAGGGTCCTGGGATCGAGCCCCACATCGGGCTCTCTGCTTGGCGGGGAGCCTGCTTCCTCCTCTCTCTCTCTCTGCCTGCCTCTCTGCCTACTTGTGATCTCTGTCTGTCAAATAAATAAATAAAAAATCTTAAAAAAAAATAAAGTTAATTCCGTTTTGGTTCCCTTGACCCTAGTCCCTTCTGGTTCTCTCTTTGGGTTCTCTTTCTGACTGTCAACATCTCAGTTTTCTCTTCCTAGGCCTAGATCCTAAATCTGAGGGGGTTTTTGTTTTGTTTTGTTTTTGTTTTTTTTTTAAGGATTTTTATCCATTTATTCGACAGACAGAGATCACAAGCAGGCAGAGAGGCAGGCAGAGAGAGAGAGGAGGAAGCAGGCTCCCCACTAAGCAGAGAGCCCGATGTGGGGCTCGATCCCCGGACCCTGAGATCACGACCTGAGCTGAAGGCAGAGGCTTTAACCCACTGAGCCACCCAGGTGCCCCTGTTTTTGTTTTTTAAAGGATCCCATTTTCTATCCTTCCCATTCTTCTGTTCCCATTTTACACACCTCTTGAGCAATCTATGGCAGGCCAGTTTTTTCAGTACAGATATATATCAGTGACTCCCAAAGCCACAAGTCTGGCCCATGACCCTTTCTCCTGAGGCTGAGGCAGCAAAACTTCATCACTAAAGATTTCATGGGCACCTCTAACTGAATGTAAGTTGAACCGAATACCCCCAAAACTTCCTTCTCCAATATTCTATATCTAAACAATATTCACTGCTATCTACCCAGTATCCCAGGTTTCTACTCTTCTCTAATTTCCCCCAGATAGTTAATAACCAAGTCCTATAAAATCTAAACTTCCATCCCATCCCTCCTCCTTTATCCCCAGTACCCTTGACTATTGCAGTAGTTTTCTTACTGGTCACTCTGTGTGTAATTTTACTTTCTTCTTGTCTTGTCTCTGCACTGCCATCAGAACAGTAGAGCTTGGGGTGGGGGTTGGTGGAACGCTCATCACTTTCCTCTTTAAATATTGTTTAAAGTTGACCTTACCTTTAAGGATAGACTCTAAACCCCATTGCATAACATCAAAAGCAGGTCTAAAGAGTGGAGTTCCACACAGATATGGGTTAAAATCTCTGTCCCATCAGTATTAATAGTATGACTCTGGGCTAACCTCAATTTATGATAACCTCAGTTATTTGTAAACTCAAGATAATAAAAGAATATCTACCTCATAAGTTGTCATGAGGGTCAAAAGAGAGAACATCTGTCAATCTCAGTGCCTGGGACTTAGTAAGTACCTAACAAATGTTCTACCTTGTAAAATGCTGCTACCACCATGCTAATAATTTTTTAAGATCATCTGGCCCATAACTAGTCCACCCAGCCTCATTTCCTCCCCCTTGTACTTTATGCAGTTGCAAATCTCAACTACCACCTGCAACACTGTTCACAACAGAGCCCAAGTGTCCATCAACAGATGAATGGAAAAGGCAAATGTGGTAAAGATACACCACGGAGTACTGTTAAGCTTTAAGAAAGAAGGAAACTTCAATATGTGAGAACACGGATGAACCTCAAGGACATTCTGCCAAGTGACATCCCAGGAGGAGGAAAACAGACTTTTCCATGCCCACGCTGTCTGGGCCAGTCTGCTTTATTTTCTCATACTATCTTTTGAAAATTTGAAGTGCCTGTTTCTGGGTTGCATACAATTATCTGAATCATTTTTATCTGGTAATTCCAATCTCAAAAGGATATTTTTATTTTACTTTTTAAACTTTTAAACTTTTAAAAGCATTTTAAAAAGTTTGTTTATTTAAGTAGTCTCTATATCCAATGTGGGGCTCAAACTCATGAACTTGAGATCAAGAGTCCCGTGCTTTTCTGACTGAGCCCTCCAGGCACACCTTTTTAAAAGCACCTTGTGCCATTACTGACATAGAGATTTCCAGTGTCATTATTTTAACTCCCTCCTTGCTCCATGTCCCATCCCCTGATCCCCTGGATCCACTTCATTGAGGACATATATATTTAGGGGAAAAAAGGAAGTTAGTAAAAAAGGGATGGAGTTCCATGCCAGAATCACTATAATGACTTTTTTTGATTACGCAGAGTATTTTCACAGTGTATCTCTCTGTGACATGCATTTGGCTCTTCCAGTGTGGTGTGGTAAAGAAGCCATTGGACAGGGTGTCAGAAGAGCCTGAGGTCCAGTCTATCCACTAACTCTATGGGTGAAATTACATAGTAATTTATCTTCTTTGGGCTTCAATTTATTTGTACAATGAAGGAGTTAGATGATTACTTAATTCCCTTCTGGTGATAACTTTATAGGATGCATTTCCTCCCTTTTCTGTTTTTAGTTGCTCCATCACTGTCCAGAGTCCAAAGACTCTGGAGCAAAGGTTTTTAGGTTAGTCTTCTTAGAGAGAGACAGAGAATAAGAGAGAGAAAGAGGGAAGGAGAGAGGAAGGGAGAAGGAGAGAGGGAGAGAAAGAGGGAAAGGGAGGGAGTGGGGAAGAAAGAGAGAGGGGAGGGAGAGAGTTCAGGATATGTAGAGGAGAAATGATATATCACATTTATTTTTGTTATTGGATATTTTTCTTATATCACGGGCACTTGAGCTATACATTCTTATGTTGAATTTTACTCTTTTTATTAGATAGGAATAAAAAAGCAGAGGCTAATGGATTGCAATTCCTAATGGGGGATGTAGCTTCATTTGTACTCACTCCTCCTTCTTCATTGCTGACTGGCGGACGTCCTCCGTAACCTGGTGGTACTCTCTGAAATGTGAAAGCATAATGAATGCAAGGGAAAACCATGGTCTATGCTGCCATTTGTTTGCACGACTCATGGTGTCTTAAAATAGTTCAAGTCAACGATGGGGTGTTAGCATTTTTCGCTTTTAGCTTCTGAGTCTTAAGCTCCCACAATCTGTTGATTATAGTTATAATTATAATCCATCAGGGAATACTGATAAATACAAAGGTTTCAGCTGGATTCTAGATTATCCTACTCAGAATACCATGTGTGGCTGCATCTCCTAGCAGTACCCCCAAACCCCCGAACACACACACACGCAGAGGAAGAGAGAGGGGGAGAGTTGTGAGTGCTGTCAGGATCTAAACATCCATGTCAGAACTTGTAATAATGGAGATTAAATAATGATGCTATTTTTAGAGAGTCTATGTCACATTTTAGATGACAAACTAACAACTGCTCCTGGATTATTACTATAACTTTTTCATTTGAGCAAGGTTTATTTTCCTAATCAAACTTGGAGGCTGAGTGTTTGCTCAGGGGAGGGTTTAGAAAATCAGTCCAACTCCCACAGACCTTCAGGATGTTCTATGTGGATGAGATCATAGTTGAATAGGAGAATCATGCTTATCTACTGCCTTAGTTTCCCGAGTTCAGAATGGCCAGTGAAAGGAAGCCACTCTTTTAAAGAAAAAAAAAAAGTAAGGAACTCTTACTCCTTGAGTGAAGTGTTTCTTATTGACAAGAAGGCTTTTTGGTTATAGAGTTATAGACAAGAAAAACCAATGCCATAGCTGAAAAAAAGTCATCAAATATTTGCCGCTTCTGTTAGTCTAATAGCAATTGGACTTTAAACTTTTCTTTAGTTCGGTTTATTTTGTGATTTATATTTATAATTCCTGTGATGCACTTTCAATATTGTATTTTATTTTAATGATTTTAAACTTTAAAGGATTCTCATAAATATTATTTTGCAAGATTCTTTATAAGGAAGCCTCTGTGGCTAGAAATAATAAGATATCATGGAAAGACCTTAGTCTAATCATAACTCATGATTTTCAAACTCCATTTTGTCTCAATTTCCCCATTACATTCAATGAAGATAATCTTTGTATTTTCTAATCTTTTAGGGAAGTGGGGAATAGTAGCAAAATAGCACAGTCCTTTAAAATCATTTCATTAACTAAGTTATTAGTGCTTGGTGATTTCAACTGTTCATGTCACCAATTTGAGTAAAAAAATTCATTAAACCATTTTTTTCCCTACATGATTGCTGATGTGATGATTTTTTTCCCTCATGCCCTCCCTATAGTATTTCATTTAGAGAGTGTGAACTTATACTAGTTGGAGATGTAACATGTTAATATTATTTTTCACTTCTAGAATAAAGAAAAAAACTCACATGTGGAACTTGCCAGGGTGGTTGTTGATAGAACCCGTTGCCAAATGGTGGGAATAGCCCGTTGCCGAATGGTGGGAATGCCTAAAGAGAAAGATTCAGTGATGGGGACGTGAGAAAGGTAAATGGAAAACAAAACAAACCTATTAAATACAAGGTACAATGTTTGATACTTGGGGGTCTGCATCCCCCTTTGCATTAAACTGTGATTTCCTTTTTTTAGGGCTGAGATGACAACAACAACAACAACTAGTATTAGCATCATTGAACACTTCTGTGGCAGGTATTGTGCTGTGCATTTTATTGAGGCAAACTGAGTCATTGCCCACAATCTCTCAGTTGGTAAATGGTCCAGGAGGGTCTTTTTATTCAATGCTGTATTCTCTACATCTGTAATGGTGTCTGATAATAAATAAACAGTGCCTGTTAACAGACCAAGAGACAGCATTTTAGAGGCTCCACGCTGGGTAATACCTTGAGAAATCATTTGCACATCCTCTCGTTTTACATCAGGACTATTCACACCACACAGAAGTACTGGAAGCATTTTTACCTTTCAAGTATTTTGGATTATCATAGCATAGATCTGGAAGGGACTTAGAGATTGTTTCTTTACTCATGGGGAGCCTGGAGCCAGAAAGGTAAGGAAGCTGCTCAAGACCATTCAACCAATAAGGGCTGGGGGTACAACTTGAATCTCTGTTCCCTGACTCTTCCGTTAGCGATCATGTTATAATACCATA
>RCUC01039620.1:0-10186 GCA_003697995.1 Taxidea taxus jeffersonii | reverse complement strand
GGGGGGGAGCTACTGGAGTCCCTGTGGCATCACCTCCCTCACCAGCCTGTTAACTCATAATCTGTCATACTCCACCCCAATTATGCCACGTAGTGTGGCCAGGGCAAGGGAGGGACTTGGCCTTGAGCTGGATACTCAGGTCAGCCCTCTCTCAGCTCTAATGCTCTAGTCACCAGCCTGTCAGCAGCAGGGAGGTATTTCTCTGAATGAAAAACCCTGGAAATGTTAGCTGGGCCAAGGAAGGCTGTGAAGGCAGGAACTGCATTCTCCCTGGAGCCCTTGCCAGGGCCAGCTCAGCCCAGCCCAGTGGTGAAGTTGGGGAACAGGAGTTGATCTAGTGAGGAGCAGCCATCCCCTCCTTCTGCCCGCTTCCCTCTATGTACCTACCATGGACAGTTCCTCCTAGCTGCCCTTTCCCTGAAATTCAACAGCCAACACCATTAAGGTTGCTCCCGGGGCCTGTGTTTGCCATGGAGTGAATGAGCAGCACGATAGCCCGAAGATTCTGAGGCTTGTTTTGTGCACAAAGGCCAAAGTTATGTCCCGGATCTTGTGATTTTGGCCCTGTGGCTGCTTTTGTGAGCCTCTTCTGAGAGGAGATGGACTGGGAGAGTTGGCTAGGGGTGGAAGGGAGCTGAACCCAGACCCCTGGGCTGCCCTGGTCCTTAATGCTGCTGTATGCTTCTGGCCACTCTCTGCCTAGGAAGTCACTAGAGTGTCTGTTCTTAGCTGTGAAGCTGAGGAGCCTGGTGAGGTCTTGTCAGAACTCTGACTCCAGCATGAAGGTGGCTCTCTCCACGGACAAGCTATGTGACCTTGAGCTTGCCTTGCCTTCTCTGGATCTGTCTGTTTTTTTTTTTTTTTTCTTTCTTCTTTTTAAAAAAGATTTTATTTGGGGCACCTGGGTGGCTCAGTGGGTTGAGGCCTCTGCCTTTGGCTCAGGTCATGATCCCAGAGTCCTGGGATCGAGCCCCGCGTCGGGCTCTCTGCTCGGCGGGGAGCCTGCTTCCTCCTCTCTCTGCCTGCTTCTCTGCCTACTTGTGATCTCTGTCTGTCAAATAAAAAGAAATAAAAAAAAGATTTTAGGGGCGCCTGGGTGGCTCAGTGGGTTAGGCCTCTGCCTTTGGCTCGGGTCATGATCTCAGGGTCCTGGGATCGAGCCCCGCATTGGGCTCTCTGCTCAGCAGGGAGCCTGCTTCCCCCTCTCTCTCTGCCTGCATCTCTGCCTACTTGTGATCTCAGTCTGACAAATAAATAAAATCTTTAAGAAAAGAAAAAAATTAAAAAAAAGATTTTATTTACTTATTTATTTGACAGAGAGAGAGAGATGGAGAGAGAGGGAACACAAGCAGGGGGAGTGGGAGAGGGAAAAGCAGACTCCCTGCTGATCAGGGAGCCCGATGTGGGGCTCAATCCCAGGACCCTGGGATCAGGACCTGAGCAGAAGCCAGATGCTTAATGACTTAGTCACCCAGGCACTCCCTGTCTGTTTTTTTATGGAGTACTTGGACTCTGGTGTTTTAGAGATAGGTTGGGTGGAGACTCATAGCTCTGCCTTTGATGGGGCTGGATAGAAGGCTGTTGAATGGAGAATGGATGGGTGGATGAAGGATTGTCAGGCTAAATTCCTAATGGGAGTTCCCATGCTCAGGAGCTGGTGGAACCTCTTGGGCAGGAATATATGTTCCGGGTTGGGAGAGGGCTGGCAGCATGGGACACTGTGCTCTTTTGAGTTACCACTTGCCTTCTGTATGGCAGCGGAGCTCAGGATCCTCACCTCTCTCTGTTGGTGAGTACTTTTGAGCACTTGGAAGGCTAGGCTGTGTGTATATGCATACATGTGTGCGAGTATGTATGTGTTTGTGTTATGTATGAATATATACATATATGTGCATTGGGGGAAGACAAGCTGGGAGGTGGGGGATGGAGGTGTGAGAAAAGAACCCAGGGAAGGATTGAATATTTTTGAGCACCTATGGTGTGCCAGGATCTGCTGGCCTATTCACCCACACTGCCTGGTTAATTTGCCCCATCCCATAGTTAGAGAACTCGACAGAGGTGGAAAGTGCTCTAGTGAGCCCCAGAAGCTGACCTGGGGCTATCCCTGCCCTGCTAAGTTCAAGAGACAGACAGAAGACAGACAGAGGAACAAAGGCCCTCAGAAAGCAAGGGCATTCAGAGCCCAGAGGGCAGGCACCCACTCCAAGGAAGCCAGCCGGGGCTGCCTCCCCACTCCGTCCTCTAGTTCATGCCCTTTGGATCGCTGTATCCTAGCCCCTTCCAGCTGGTGCTAGTTTCCAGAACAGATGAGGCAGTGGTGGGGTGGGACCCAGGAACCCCAAGAGTCTGGGGCTGAAATCACTTTGGGAAGTGCCAGGGCAGTACCAGAGATCGGGGATAGGAGGCTGGAGGGGGGAGGTCACCTAGTCCAGGTTGCCCCCTACACTGAAGTTCCTGACACTTTGAGCCCCTCTCTGACTTCAGCTTCTATGGGCGAAGACCTAGGAGGTCTGGCCTTACTTCCAAAGAGCTTAGGGAAGAGTCACTGGAGGCCTGGGCTCTGTTCTTAGGAACCTGGGGAGAAGGGAGGGAGAGAACAGCCTGGGACCTTCTCCCAGCCCCAAGCAGATGGGATGGAGCCTAATCTGCACCAGGGTATGGGCCCTGAACCTGCGGACAAGCCCAGGCTTCCCTTGCCTCCATAGCCTTGTAGGACTGAGGGGAGAGGGCCTTACCCACCCAGCATTCCAGACTGTGAAGCTCCCCAGGCTCTGCGTGTGTCCTCCCCACTTCCCCAGCAAGCTGAGTGGGGGAGGGGAGGGGTGCAGAGCTGCTAAAAATAGCAACAGCAGCACCAGCTACAAGTCTCCTTGAGGGGTCAGTGGAGCCCAAGGTTGGGGAGGAAAAGAATGGAGGGGACTGCAGGGAGGGGAACACACCAGCTTCAACTGGCCTTTTGTGCCTCCACCAGGGCCACAGCCCTATGGTGCAGGGATAGAAGCACCCGGATATGCAGGGACACACGGACACAGACACCCAGGGAAAGAAGGACAAGCCAGGTAGAGAGGCACACAGACACAGCTCTTCGCACATCTGAGGCTTTTTCTTCCCAAGACCCTCAGGAATACCAGAGAGACCCAGCTCTGCCGCCCCAACCCTTCAGCCTTCTCTCCTGTCCCAACCTTGTTTTGACCTCCAAAGACTGTTTCGACCCAAAGGTTGGGTGTGTGGTCGCTTTGAGTTGAGAGGGCTAAGTCTTCCTTCTCTGATCCCTCCAGTCTCATCTGCTTGAGGCCCAGGGTTGGGAAAGGCCAGTGGGCAGTGTCAGTGACACGGCTGCAACAGAGACAAGTCTCAGGGTACCAGGAAGGCGGTTCGAGTCTCAGGAATACCACCTCAACTTAAGCAGCACGTGTCTTCCTGGCCTGGCTGGTGAGGACCCAGCAGGGAAGGACTAGAGATCTACCAGGGGATGGGCAAGAAGTGAATGGAAAGTGAGGGAAGTGGAATGAGCAGAGGCTGGATAAGTAAATACATGAATGACCTCTCTTAGGCATGCCTTGTTTCATCCCACCTTTATACCTTTGCCTGGAGATGCCAGAGGCTCTTCTGTTCTCAAAAGAAGGCGACTCTCTTTCCCCCATTTCCTCTAACCAGCCAGAAAATAGGGTCTCATGACAGGAGGGGGCCTGCCAGCTGCCGGACCAGATGTTTCAAATCACGAACACATCCCCTTGCTAGATGCAAATGATGTCTAAGTCAGTGTCCATCAGAGCAGCAAGTGAGGGTCGAAGGCCCTTAGAAGCACCCTGAATCCAACTTTCATCCCTCTGTACTGCTAGTCTCACCTTCCTGGTCAGACCTAGACCAGCTGGTGTCCCCTCCCCATTCCTGCCTCAACAGTCTGGCACTGGGCTCTTCCACTGACAATCTGAAAATCAGCCCTTCTTGGTGCTGGACAGCTCTGGATCCTGGAGGACCACGGTCCCAAGTGGGGCTTTTGGTTTCCTTCCAGCGCCACCCACTCTGATTTCCTTTGATCTCCGTGATGTTCAGTGAAAGAGGTGGGACAGGTGTCATGAACCCCCAAGCAAATGGAGGCACAGGAAAGTGATGTGAATTGCACAAGCTCACCCAGCCAGCAAGAGCCAGAACTGGGTTTAAGTCCTAGGGGGTCCTGGTTCGCTGACGAGCACTCTTCTGTTCTTCCTTAGGGGATGTCCCCTCCTCCCTGAGGCATAAGTTGGCTCTTCACACTGCCCCGATAGCTCCCCTCCCAGGCTCTGGGACTCCCTAGGCACCTGCTGGCTGATGGGACCCAGGCCAGACACTCAGCAGGTGGCTGCTTGGGGGACAAAGGAGCTGGTGCTCAGCTGCTGTGCTGGGAGGGAGGGAGAAGCAATGGGGGGGGGTGGAGGGATCTGGTCTAGGAGTGGGGAGAGGCAGGGTCTGCTTTGGTGCCTTTAATAGGAAGCAAGCACGCAAAGGGAGGGTAAAACAACATGCAAATGAGCATCTGTGTGGAGGGGGTGCTCAGTGGTTCAGGCACTTTTCATAGGGGCTCTCCAGTTCTGTCCTTCCAGCCCAATGACCAGTTGAAAGTAGAGTCCTGAGGGTAGAGAGAGGAGCCCATGGGGAGGGAAGGACTGAGGGACCAAGGGAGATGCTCAGGTTGAGGTCACGATGTCAGGATTCTGACTGGGGAGTCCGCAGGGGATGTGGGAGGGGGAGGAAGGGAGAGACCCACTGCTTGCATTCTTCAGCATGGGCATGACTTGTTGCCAGGAGGGGCCCCGCAACTGCTCTCTTTGGGGGCTAGGGGACACCTAGTCCCAGCAAAGATGGGAAGAGTTGTGATGAAGGGCACCACAATGGCCTGGCCTAGGGATCCCAGAGGCTTACTGGACCTTCAAAGACCCAAAAGGTGAGCCCTCTAGCCTCAGACAAGAAACTGACCCAGAGCAGTCCCTGGCTAGGAATCTCCTGTGCTTCCGAAGGCAAGGGGTTGGATCACGTAGGTGCTCTTTGGCATCTCATTTGTATCTCATTTAATTAAAATCAGAGGATCCAGGTCTAACTGAGAAGGCAGTCACAGCTGAGCTTATCGTTAAGAAGGCAGCTCCCCCGGGACGCCTGGGTGGCTCAGTTGGTTAAGCGGCTGCCATCGGCTCAGGTTCAGGTCCGCATCGGGTTCCTTGCTCGGCAGGGAGCCTGCTTCTCCTCTGCCTCTGCCTGCCACTCTGTCTGCCTGTGCTCACTCCCTCTCTCTCTCTCTCTGAAAAATAAATAAAATCTTAAAAAAAAAAAAAAAAGGAAGGCAGCTCCCCCTCTAAACTGGGTTTCTTTAGGGCGCTGATCATGTTGTATTCCTATTTATCAAACACCTGATGGGGCTGGATAGAAGACTGAATGGAAAATGTATGGGTAGGGTGCCTGGGTGGCTCAGTGTGTTAAAGCCGCTGCCTTTGGCTTGGGTCATGATCCCAGGGTCGTGGGATCGAGCCCTGCATCGGGCTCTCTGCTCTGCGGACAGCCTGCTTCCTCCTCTCTCTCTCTGCCTCTCTGCCTACTTGTGATCTCTGTCTGTCAAATAAATAAATAAATAAATCTTAAAAAAAAAAAAAAAGAAAATATATGGGTAGAGGACAGAGAGCCCTCTGGGCTGGATGATCAGGAAAAGAGGGTGTGGGAGAACTGAAATAAGCAGAGGGACACAGGATAGCATTTCAGGAATGGAAAAATGGCTGAGCAAACTTGTAGAGGTTGGCCCAAACAAGACATGAATGAGGTCTGGGTTTACCCTAGCATCTTCACACAGTCTCTCCATGGCCCCGGCTTCCCAAGACCACTCAGTTTCTTCTCACCACTTGGCAAAGTTCCTTGTCCCTGTGGGCCCAGCCAGGACCTCCTCCGGCCCTCCCCCCACCCCTCTTGCCAGCCTGCCTGCCGGCAAGACTGCAGACCAAAGCTGTAGACCCGGGTTGTTGTTGGAGAAGTGGCAGATTTGTTTGCTCCAGAGCCCGACGAGAAATCTCAACAATCAATGGCCAACAACACTGCTGGCGGCTGCAGCATCGATCTCCCCTCCCTGGGCTGGCAGCTGGGTGGCAGGTAGGCAGGTGGAGGGAAGCTGGGGCAGGCTTGGCACCCGGCCCTGTCTAGGAGCTGAGTTGAGCTTCAGGCAAGTTTGGGCTTTCCTGCCTGGTTGGGGGGGAAGGTGGGGAGGAGTGGGCCTCAGCAATGGGGCTGAGGGGTTAGGCTGGGGCAGCCTGGAGGCCAAGACAGGATTAACTGGTCCTCTTATTCACCGAGGCCCCCAAGACCAAGATTCACTTGACTCCTGGCCTCTGCTCTGGGCTCCAAGTGTCTGAAAGAATGTTTGATTCATTGCCACTAAGAACTGAGCAAGATAAAATATCCCTAGTCTACAGCAGCAAGGACTGAGGGTAGACAGGAAGCTAAGCCACTGCCATCATCAGAAATGTGCAAGAAGAAAGTTAGGTGACATTTACAGGTCTGTGTGACCACATGGGTTTGAACTTGGCCTATGGAATGCAGGTAGTAACTTCTGTCTAGAGTTGGGATGAGAACTAAATGAACTAAGGTATGGAAAGCGCTTAGTACAGTGCCTGGCACATAGATGGTACCTAATAAATGTTTGCTAGTATTGTTGTTATCATGGTGATGAGAATGAGTGACAGTCGCCTGGGTTCCCATGAGCTTGTACTAAAGCTTTGCCTCTGTCGGGGGTGGGGGCGGGTGTACACAGTGCTGTCTGCAACCAGGTTTTGCAAAACAGACAGGCACTTTGGAGTAGCCTACTTTATGGCAGTGAAGCCCAAGGTCAGTGACTTAATCTTTCTGAAATTCAGTCTTCTATAAAATGGGGATAACTAGTCTCTTGTATTAAATAGAAAGAGCATGTGAGGGGCACCTGGGTGGCTCAGTGGGTTAACCCTCTGCCTTTGGCTCAGGTCATGATCTCAGGGTCCTGGGATTGAGCCCCACATTGGGCACTCTGCTCAGCAGGGAGCCTGCTCCCCCCCCCACCTGCTGCTCTGCCTACTTGTGATGTTTCTCCCTCCGTCAAACAAACAAACAAACAAACAAATAAATAAAAAGAAGAGCACATGAGAGGCTCGGTCTGCGGGTTCTGGGCCAGGCCTCATTCTTCAGTGACCTGTCTGTGGCATGAATGAAAGAAGTATGGATACAGGTACTCTAGGGACTGTTCTCTCAGGAGAGGTGGAGGGAAGCTGGGGCAGGCTAGGCACCTAGACTCTGAAAGCTTCGTGGACATGTGTTATTAGATGACTCCCAGGCCCCCACTTACCCATTTAAGGACATGCTAGGCTGAGAGCTGCTCCCGAGGTTTCATGCTGGTCCCTCTGAGTTTTGTGAGGATGTCTGAAGCTGAGATGGACGTGGGGCTATGGTGAGAAGCTCGATGACATGGGGTTGCCCCTCCCCTTCATTAGTCCTTAATTTCATACAGGGCACCTCTCTCAGGTGGCAGAGGTGGTAGGCAAGTGCTGTGAGAGGGAGTCAAGAAGACCGGGCTCCAGGCTTACCTCTGCTGCTGTCTACCCGTGCAACTCTCATGAAGTTATTCAACATGTATTTAATGTCTATCATATGCCAGGCTCTGTGCCGCTGGGGACACAAGCAGGGGTGGCTGGAGAGAGGCTTGAGCTTTCTCAGAATGGCCATCAGCATCCCACCCTCAAGCCACCTCAGGCTGATGATGTGACAGCATAATTTGCGGAACGAAAAAACTAAGTCAAGGCTATAATTTATAGTGGGGATAATTGGCCAACTTAGGAAAAGGAAAAGGAAAAGGAAAAAAAATCCCAACATACAATCTATGTAAAAATAGTGTGCTTGCTAGGCAAACTCAGCCTCAAGGCACAGGCTCCGCTGCCATGCCCCCACCTCTCCTTTCTGACCCTGAACTTGTTCCAAATAGGAATTCTTGGAACTGCCCCGAGAGAGAGGGGCTGAGCAAATCAGACTTTGTTGCCTCCTTTCTGGGCTCAGTCTTGCTCCTTAGAGAGAAACAGCAAGCAGCTGGGCACTCGTGACCTAACAAGATGGGTACCCTGGGGGCTCCTGGGTGGCTCAGTGGGTTAAAGCCTAAAGCCTCTGCCTTCGGCTCAAGTCATGATCCCAGGGTCCTGGGATTGAGCCCCACGGTCATGTCTCATGTCGTAGGGCTCTCTGCTCCGCGGGGAGCCTGCTTCCCCTCCTCTCTCTCTCGGCTTGCCTCTCTGCCTACTTGTGATCTCTGTCTGTCAAATAAATAAATTTTAAAAAATCTTTAAACAAAAAAAAGGTGGGTACCCTGATGAGGGAAAGTGGGGATTGGTGGGAGGCCGAGAGACCCCTGACCCAGGCTAGAGGTCCAGTCGGGTGAGGTTTCCCCTGAAGAACCAAAAATACTGCTGAAGAATTGCAGGAAGTGCCAACCAAGGCAAAACCCAAAGCATGAGATGGAGTGAGATTGGCCCAGGAGGGGAAAAGAATTTCATGCAGAAGGAATAAGAGCCCAGAAGCTGTTGAGAACATGGATGTTTGGTAGATTGATTGACCTAGCTGGGTGAGTGGGCTTCCTAGACCTGATGCTTCCTGCTAGAATTAGTCTGGAAGGGGACTTGAAGACCCCGTCTGTCTTTCCCACACCTCCCAGCTGCTGACCATGGCTAGCAACATTGTTTCCCCCATTCCCCAGACTCTTACTTCTAGATCCTGGCTCTTTCTCCCTCAGAGCAGGCCAGGAAGCTGGGGACCCAGAAATCTGCATGACTTGACAAGCCCTTGGAGGCCCTGATGTGCTCTCCTACGTTTGGCAACCATCAGTTGGTGCAAATGTACATTGGACCCTCCAGAAAGTGGAGACTCAGAGAGGAGAGAGGTGCGCCTTAGGCCACCCAGGGGGCCTGCACTCTTCACCATCAGGGCTGAGAGTTCCTTCACCAAAGTAATCCCTTTTTCCCCATCTTTCTTGTTGGGGGGTGGGGTCCCCAGCTCTGACACTTCTGCCCAGGCGGGGGCGCAACATCCCTGAGCTGAGATCATCCAGCACAGGCGGACCAAATGGGCTAGGAGGGATGCGGACAAAGAGGGAGGGGGCACGCTGGAGAACTCGGACACCTACGTCTGGGTGGAGGGAGGGGGTAAGGAAGCTGACATTCAGAATTCCTCCCAGCATTCAGGCAGCCAAGGTGGGAGGGGCATGAAAGCTCTAATTAAGCCCAGTTTCTAATTAAGCCCAGCCCCTGTGTCGCCTCACTCCCCATTATTGTCCCCAAGGCATTTTAAGCTGCCACCCTGCTGAGGAGGCTGGGATGGCCGCCAAGGCCTGCCAAGCCTGATGAGCCTAGACCCAGGAGGGGCAAAAAGCCAGCCCAGTCTTCCCTTCTAGTCTCTGGGTCCTCTAGTCTCCTCAGTAGCCTAGGCAAGCCTCTTGTGTACCATGTCTACCTCTGGGGCTCTGAGTGACAACTAGACTGCATCCCATGGGACCTTATCCCCAGCAGACACTTCCTGACCCCAATGTGCCAGACTTGGGGCAAAGAGCAGAACCTGGCTTGGGCCTAGGTTGCAGCCCCCAGACTTTGAAATGTACTGTTAGAATTCGGCACCTCCCATCCAGTCTACAGGAAGCAGTAATTACCATTTTAGGTTAAAGCAGCCCTGGTTTGTTAACCCTTTCCGCACTGGGACTCCTGGAGGCCAAGCCCTCCTCTTTCTCTCCTTCTTCCTTCAAGCCTTGCCTCCCAGACACCGTCCACTGGTTCTTGACAGAGGGAGCAGCCCCTTCTTGTGGTCCCGTCCCTCCCTCTTCCTGCCACACACTCTCATCAGAGTTTAGAGACTGGAAGCATTGGGTCCAAGGTCACAGGGCCAGCAAGGCAGCTTCTGCCCCAGGAGAGACCCTACCCCATCCCAGTCTGTACCACTTCCACCTTCACAATCTCCCCAGGCCACATTCACACACGCAGAGTTTAATTAACTTTATTGATATTCAGAAATTAGGAGAATGACTAAAGGTAATTGCTCATTAAAAATCATTAAACTGACACAGCAGGCCCAGGCACACGCTACCCTCCCAGAGAATGGCTTTCCCCCCGTGTGGCAGGATCCCTGGGGGTACCATCCTCTGGTCTGGAGGATCTCGGTGGCCCAC
>RCUC01039572.1:0-12822 GCA_003697995.1 Taxidea taxus jeffersonii | reverse complement strand
TTTTTTTTTTTGTTTTGTTTTGTTTTTTAATTTTTTTTTAAGATTTTTTTATTTTTATTTATTTGTTAGAGAGAGAGAGATAGAGAGCACAGGCCGACAGAGAGGCAGGCAGAGGTAGAGGGAGAAGCAGGCTTCCTGCCCAGCAAGGAGCCCGATGTGGGACTCGATCCCAGGACGCTGGGATCATGACCTGAGCCGAAGGCAGCTGCTTAACCAACTGAGCCACCCAGGCATCCCTGAAGGCAGGTTTTTAAAGAGGTAAAGAAAAAGAGAGTCCATCAGTGTAACTGTGGAAAGACCAAGGCAAAAAAATTCAGGAAGTGATAAACTTAATTCTATGTGTTACATCCAGAAGAAATTTATAAGAGAACAAAATTTTATAGGACTTAACATGAACAAGACTTTAGCTTATGTTTTTTGCAAAAAGAAATCTATAAAACAGCAAGTATTTGTAATAGTTTGAAAAGCTTTCAAAAATTTACAAACTAGAGAAAAATTAAGTAGAAAAATTACAAAAAGTCCCCCTACTACAAATGGACAATTAATAGAGATAAATAATATTTTACAGTGCTAAAGAAAATTTACAGACACCTTTCACATACTTCATATCATTTAAGTATTAAAACAACCTTGTTTGGTAGAAGTAAGTGCAAGTATATACTGATTAACACTATCTTATGGATGAAGAAACTCAACTTTCTCAAAGGAAAAATATTCTTCTTGTGTCCCTCATCAAACCCTAGAGAATCCTCTAGCTAACTGTTTCTTAGCTAGGTTCCAAACCTTTCTTAGTGGCATAGAGAACATTTAGATGTTCTTCTAAAGTTCTTTGGCATTGAAGGAGGCTGTGAATTATGGCGGGCCCTCTCTGTCTACTGCTTCCATGTCATTGTATTATAGTGAATATCTGTTTGACTAACATGACCTAGTATTCCAAATAAAGTGTGAGACACTAGTGGTCTACAATCTTGGATTTCCAAATTTATCTTCAGAGTTCCACTAACTGCAATCTATATCTGACAGAGGTAAGTTCAAGGTCAACATCTAATGTTTTAGTTCTGCTCCAGTTTCTATCTCTCTTTTATTTTTATTAGTCTAGCAAAATAACTATTGACTGCGTTGATCTTCACAAAGAACTTTTAGTTTCATTGATTTTTCTCTAATGGTTTTCCCTTTTCTCTTTCATTGATTTCCACTCTGATTTTATTATTTTCATCTTTCTCTTATTGGCACTGGATTTGGTGCTCTGTTTTTCTAGCATCCTAAGGTGGAAGCTGAGATCATTGATTTTAAATCTTTCTTCCTTTCCACTATGAGTGCTTAATGTTACAATTTTTCCTCTAACCACAGACTTCTTTCTGTTGTTTACTTCTAATTTAATTCTGTTGTGGTTGGAGAATATCTTTGATATTATTTCAATCCATTTGAAATTATTAAAACTTGTTTTATGTCCTAGCATGGGGTCTGTCTTGGACAATGGGTCTTGTGCACTGAAGAGTGGGTGCATTCTGCTGTTCTCGGAAGAAAAGTTCTCAGTATGTCAAGTCAAGCTGGTGATAGAGTTAGCCAAGTCTTCTGTAATCTTACTGTTGTTTTTTTTTCTAGTTTCCCTGTTAGTTACTGTGAGAGAAGAATTGAAATCTCTAACTGTAATTACTGAGTTCTCTATTTCTGTTATGATTATGTAAGATTTTGCTTAATTTATTTAGGGACTCTGTTTAAGTACATTTATTTAAGTGCAGTCACTAAATCTTTTCAGTGTATTGGCCACTTTACTAATTAGAAAAGTCTGTTTCTGTCTCTAGTAATATTTCTTGTCTTAAGCTCTACTTTGATATTAGTTTATCTACTTCAGTTTGTTTAGAGTTACTGTTTGAATGGCATATCATTTTTTCCATCTTTTATTTCAACTATTTATTTCTTTGAATATAAAGTATTTCTCTTGCAGAAAGCATAGAGATGAATCTCACTTTTTTATTCAATTTGAAAACACTACCTTTGATTACAGTTTAGTCTATTTATATTAACATAATTATTGTTAGGGCTGGATTTACACTTTCCTGTGTTATTTTCCTATTTCTCTTATCTTTCTCATTCCTCTTTCATTGCCTTCTTTTGGAATAAAATTTTTAGTTTACCATATTACTTTCTCTGCTGATTTTTAGCTTTATATATAATATATAATATATAATATATAATATATAATATATACACACATACATGCACACATATATAATATTTAATTCTTCATTTATTTTTCTTCATCAATACTCAGCATATTTTATTCCACACTGCATTTGGGTCTTCATTGTTTCCATAAGAGATCAGTCGATTGTATTGTTGCAAATCATTTTTACTTTACTGCTTTCAAGACTTTCTTTTTATGCCTTTGGCTTTCACAGTCTGACAGTGTGTATAGGTGTTATTCTTTTTGTGTTTATCTTTCCTAATTTCTGGGATCTGGAGCATTATATTTTTCATCAAATTTGGAAAGTTTTAGCTATTGTTTTTTCAACTTTTTTTTTTCTGTTCTCTTCTCTAGCTCCTCGTTGGAGATAGGAGATAGTTGGAATTCATTGTGATTCTCACATTGATGTGATTCTTTCTTCTGCCATTTCAAATCTGTTATGGTCCCTTGTTCTAGTTGTGATTTTCAATTTTAGAATTTATTTCCTTTCTTTTTAAGATTTTGTTTATTTGACAGACAGATATCACAAGTAGGCAGAGAAGCAAGCAGAGAGAGATGGGGAAGCAGTCTTCCTGCTGAGCAGAGAACCCAATGCGGGGCTGGATCCCAGAACCCTGGGATCATGACCTGAGCTGAAGGCAGAGGCTTTAACCCACTGAACCACTCAGGTGCAGAATTTATTTCCATTTATATAGTTTACACTTCTTTACTAATATTCCTTATTTACTAACTCTTTGTCATCCTAATTCACTTTTATTATTTGAATAGCATTTTCTTTACTTCTGTGAATGTATTTATAATGGGTGCATTCAAATCTCTGCTAAATTGAACAGATGAATCCATACAGAGTCAGTTTTTATTTACAGCTTCTGCTTCTGTAACTGAGTATAAGTTACACTTTATTTTTATTTTTAAAGTTCTCTTTTAGATGATCTATTGTAGCAACTGTGTTCTCTTTTTTTTTTTTTCTGGGTTTATTGGACTTTTAAAAGGTACTTAGACCCTCAACTCTATGGTCAACTAATCTTCGACAAAGCAGGAAAGAATGTCCAATGGAAAAAAAGACAACCTCTTCAACAAACGGTGTTGGGAAAATTGGACAGCCACATGCAGAAAAATGAAATTGGACCATTTCCTTACACCACACATGAAAATAGACTCAAAATGGATGAAGGACCTCAATGTGAGAAAGGAATCCATCAAAATCCTTGAGGAGAACACAGGCAGTAACCTCTTCGACCTCAGCCACAGCAACTTCTTCCTAGGAACAACGCCAAAGGCAAGGGAAGCAAGGGCAAAAATGAACTATTGGGACTTCATCAAGATCAAAACTTTTGCACAGCAAAGGAAAGAGTCAACAAAACCAAAAGACAACTGACAGAATGGGAGAAGATATTTGCAAACGACAGATCAGATAAAGGGCTAGTATCCAAAATCTATAAAGAGCTTAGCAAACTCAACACCCAAAGAAGAAATAATCCAATCAAGAAATGGGCAGAGGACATGAACAGACATTTCTGCAAAGAAGACATCCAGATGGCCAACAGACACATGAAAAAGTGCTCCATATCACTGGGCATCAGGGAAATACAAATCAAAACCACAATGAGATACCACCTCACACCAGTCAGAATGGCTAAAATGAACAAGTCAGGAAATGACAGATGCTGGCGAGGATGTGGAGAAAGGGGAACCCTCCTACACCATTGGTGGGAATGCAAGCTGGTGCAACCACTCTGGAAAACAGCATGGAGGTTCCTCAAAAAATTGAAAATAGAGCTACCTTATGACCCAGCAATTGCACTACTGGGTATTTACCCTAAAGATACAAACGTAGTTATCCGAAGGGGCATGTGCACCCGAATGTTTATAGAAGCAATGTCCACAATAGCCAAACTATGGAAAGAACCTAGATGTCCATCAACAGATGACTGGATAAAGAAGAAGTGGTATATATATACAATGGAATAGTATGCAGGCATCAAAAGAAATGAAATCTTGCCATTTGGGACGACATGGATGGAACTAGAAGGTATTATGCTTAGCGAAATAAGTCAATTGGAGAAAGACAACTATCATATGATCTCCCTGATATGAGGAAGTGGAGATGCAACAGGGGTGGGGGTTAGGGGGGTAGGAAAAGAATAAGTGAAACAAGATAGGATCGGGAGGGAGACAAACCAAAAGAGACTCTTAATGTCATAAAACAAACTGAGGGGGGGTGGGGAGGAGGGGTGTTGGGAGAGGGTGGTGAGGTTACATTATATGTTTCAATAAATTTTTTTTAAAAAAAATGGTACTTGTCTGTATTTAAACTGCAGAATCTATCTGCTCCAAAGTTGCCAGTGTCTTTGTTCAGGTTTTTCATTCTTATGTTGATTTTTTAGCCTGGCTTCCTAGGTATTGCCCTCTGTTTTTGCCTAAGGGGTTAGATAATGTTTGAAACTGAGGTTTTGCTTAAACACCTTGACCATGTAGTTTTCACCCTCTGCAGATTTATCTGTATTATTTGTTTGAGAAATGCAATCATGTTGCAGCCTGTTTTTGTGTCTTCCTAGGTTTTCTTCTCCCTCTTCTTCCCCCCTGCTCCCCCTCCTGCCCCCGCCCCGGAAACTTTAGATCTCTCATGTACATACATAGGTTCCCAGTCAGCCTGTGGACACATGGAAGGCTTACTTCAGCCCTTCTATGGCTCCCTCACCTCCCTATGAAATATCTGGTTGGAAGATTTTCCTGCCCATTCCCAACTGAACCCATTACCACTGTTAATCAGGAAAGCAGGGTTTTTGCCTCCTACCCTGGATTGGTTCAGTCTGTGCCCTTTGGCAGCAAAGCCACAGGTTTTCGTACCCAACCACAACTTGTGAATCTAGATCCTGTTATCCAACTAGGGACTGGGAATGTGAGCAGTCCCAGGGAAATGGCCAGGAACTCCTGCCATCCTTACTCAAAGCTCTCACAAGTTTTTAGGAATTAATACTTCTTAAGTTGTTATCTGCTTTGGATCAATTTTCTGTGCCCTTCCATGATTGGTTTTGACCTTTTTGTCCTGTTTTATATACTTATTTGTGGACATGAATTGCCAAGCTATTCACATAACTATTATTTCATTGATATGTCAGTCTGCAAAAGGCAGAAATCATAGAGGCAAAAAGGTCAGTTTCTGAGAACTTGGCTGCAGTGGAAAGAAGTTCTAACTACAAAGGAGGCATAAGAACTTATTGAAGCGATAGAAATATTTTATACCTTCATCTTGGCTTTGGTTTCATGCCTACATGTATTTATCAAAACTCACAAAATTGTACACTAAAAAAGGGCAAATTGTACTATTGGTAAATTGTACTATTGGTAAACCTGGCTTTACAGAAACAAAAATATAGTTATCTAACCTTTGTTTCTTATCCTATCATTGCTAAATAAGTATGATAATTACATTAGTTTCCCATTGTTGCTGGAATAAATTACCATGAGCTCAGTGGCCTATCACAGCACAAATGTATTATTATACAGTTCTGGAGTTCAGAAGTTCAAAATGGATCTCACTGGGCTAAAATTAAGCTGTCAGGAAGGCTGTGTCCTTCCTGCGGCTTGAGAGAAAAATATGTTTACTTGATTTTAACAGCTTCTAGAAGATGCCTGCCTTCCTTGACTTACCTCTTCCTTCCTTACCTCTTCCTCTATCTTTAACATGTGTGACAGATCTTCTTTAACTCTCTCTCTGACTCTGACCTTCTGCCTCCCTCTTCCACATTTAAAGAATGCTTATGATTACATTGGCCCCACCTAGATATTTCAGAATGAGCTCCATATTTTAAGAGCTGATTAATATCCTTAATTCCATCTGAAAGCCTTTCCCTTGCCATGTAATATAATATGTATTATAACATATTCACAGATTCCGAGGATTAGGAACTGAACAACTTTGGGATGCTCACCACAATAATACCTACTTCATGGGTTTTTTGTGAGGGTTAAGTGAATTACAAATATGAAAAAAAAACCTAAAACAACACCAGGAAATAATAAATACTCAGTACATTAGCTCTGTCATTATAAATTACTATTACTATGTAGCTTCTCATATTGGGGTTGCACATGGACAAAAAGGGGAGTATGAGAAAAGGTGGGAAAGCATAGATCAACACAATCCTGCCACACTCTCAATGGCACTGAATGTGGAAATACCAATATAATAACTTTCACTCAAAGAGTTTTCATTTATCCCTTTATCCCTCTGGCTTTCTGTTTTAATGTCAAACCTACACATAACCAAATCACTAAATAAGCTACCCAACCAATTTGCAAGGGAGAAAAAATTTTAAATCCCTTCTAATTTCTAGATCCTCAGCCATTACCAAGGTGAATAAAGTGACTGTGTATCATGAAAAATGGGCTTATTCTCAGAATTCCCATAAAACTCAATTTAACTACTTTTTATGAATCCATCCATAGACATATTCAGCCTTCAGGCACTGTGAAGTTCTTTGTTATTCCACAGCAGGTTACGTCATTCTCAAGCCTGTGGTTACATGTAAACTGGAACAGGAGCAAACCGGTTGTATTTTTCAAATTACTAAGAGGTTAGTTAGAATAGAAGTCATTATTCTCAGTCTAGGATATACAAACCAGCTAAGCAAAAGAGAATATTAATGATTCAAACTTAGAACCTTCATTTATTCATTTTTTTTATTATTGCTACTCCATGAAATAAAAATGGCTCATTCTTTCAGATGAGAAAAAAATATATTTCCCACATATGTACTCAGTACCCTACCATGTTATATAGGTATATTTTTATTTCATAATTAAACAGAACTACTCCAAAGTAGCTAACGTACTTTAAGATTAACTTGGCCCAGTAAAATCAAATATTAATAAGGAAATAACTTCTGAAAGAAATGCAAGCTCACACTGGAGTAGCAAACTTTGAACAAACATACATAACAGAACTAAAGCATTGTCGGAGGAAAATCCATAGTTTCAAATATCACGTTAACATAAAATTAATAAAATAATAAAATGAATGAATAAAACATTTATCTTGAGAAATTATTAAAAAATCTATGAAAAGTAAATAGAAAGAATGAAATATAAACAGACTTTAAGGGGCATCTGGGTTGGCTCAGTCAGATAAATGACCGACTCTTCATTTCAGCTCAGATCATGATCTCATGGGTGGTGGGATTGAGCCCACATCAGGCTCCATGCTCAGCAGGGAGTCTGCTTGAAGATTCTCTCACTCTGCCCCTCCCCCAATTTGCATGCATGCTCATTCACTCTCACTCTCTCTAAAATAAATAAGTAAATCTTAAAAAAAAAACTTAATAGGTTAAAAATCATTAAATTAATAGACTAAAAAAAAAATCTAAGAATTATCTTCACTTAAAATACAAAAAAAAATAAGTAAACCACTAATAATCTCATCAAAGACAAAAGAGTAAAAGCACAACTATAAAATATTGAAATGTTTTTGTGCAAATAACCATGAATAGAAAAAACACAAAAAGAATGATGAAAAAATGTTTTGTTCATTACTCCATCCAATGACAATAAGAACTTGTATGAAATAAATTGTTTTCTGGGAACATATATATTAAAATTAAACCCCAAAATAGTACAAAATATTACCAGACCAGTTACTCTAGAAGATGTCACTATAAAGCTATTATTTCCAAAGATTAAAGAAAGGTTTAAAAAGTTTCACAGGGATTTCTACTACACCTGTAAGGAAAAAAAAATCACAGAGTAATTCATACTATTCACAAAAACAGAGAAAAGAATGGGAAGAACTCAAATACTCTTTAGAAAATGATCCAGAACCCAAAAACAGTAGCAGAAAAGCAAAACAAAGTAGAAATCATTCTTATTTAATGATTATGAATTTAAAAAAAGCTAAAAGAATCCAAAGCACATTAAAATTAATAATGCAGCATAAGAAGTATTATTAATTCTAAAAATGCAAGGATGGTTAAATGTTACTCTATATAAATTTGCATATTGATTAAGGAAGCAATGAAGAAAAATCATACAGTAATTTCCATGCATAATGAAAAGTCATAAGAAAACTAACATAATTATTGGTATTCTCAGTAACATAAGACATTTCAGTTAGTTAAGTCATGCTTAATTGGGAAACATTAAGAGCATTTTAATTAAAATCAAGAATAAAACAAATATGTTCTTTTCTACCACTGTAATTAACATTGTTCTGAATATATTCATGCAATTAGATCATAGAAAAAAATGTAAAAATTGAAAATAAGGAATGTTATATCATCATTAAATTTAAATTACATCTTTGTTTTCTGGAGCAAAAAATAAGAGAATCAGGAAAAAAATTACAAGCAGTAAGAAAATTTATTGAAGTTGGGTGGAAAATTAAGTGTACAGAACCAATGATCTGCACATCAACAAATAACTGCTAGTTGTAAGATGTGATCTATTTAAAATAACACAAAACCAAGTAAAATATCAAGAAATAAATTGAAACATGCACAATGCACATAAGAAACATTTTAAATCCTACTGGAGGATGCAAAAAGAGGTTTGAACAACTTACTATGAGCAGGAAGATTTCACATAATAATATGTTAATTTCTAGGGTGCCTGGGTGGCTCAGTGAATTAAAGCCTCTGCCTTCGGCTCAGGTCATGATCCCAGGGTCCTGGGAATGAGCCCCCCATTGGGTTCTCTGCTCAGCAGAGGCCCTGCTTCTTTCTCTCTCTGCCTACTTTTAATCTCTGTCTGTCAAATAAATAAATAAAATATTTTTTAAAAATGTTAATTTCTTACAATTAACTTACAATTTGTTTAAATTACAATAAAAACACAATATTGATTTATTTTTGCAATTACACACACTGACTTTAAATTTCATAATAAAAATTAATGAGCATATAACACCAAAGGCATAATCCATGAAGAAATATTTGATAAGCTGAACTCCATTACATTTAAAATCTCTGCTCTGTGGATGAAATGTCAAAAGAATAAGACAAGTCACAAAATGGGTAGAAATATTTGCAAAAGATAAAGCACTGTTATTCAAAATATACAAAGAGCTCAAAAATAAGAAAATAAACAACCCTATTAACAATTAAGTCAAAGGCCTTAACAGACACCTCACCAAAAAAGATATGCTGATAACAATAACTATATAAAAAGGTGTTCCATATCATATGGAAATGCAAATTAAAACAACAATGAGATATTACTACACACCTGTTAGAACATCCAAAAGCTAGAATTCACCAAATGCTGGCAAGGATGTGGAACAACAGGAATTCTCATTCATTGCTGTGGAAATGCAAAATAGTACATACTGCCAGTTTGGACGGTACTTTGGCAGTTTTGGGGGTGTGTGTGGGTGGGTGTGTGTAGTATGTTTTAAGAAACTCAGCATAAGAATTACTATAAGATCTAACAATCATGCTCCTTGATATTTACCCAAAGGAGTTGAAAACTTAAATCTACAAGCACCTATGCATGGATGTTTATAGCAGCTTTATTCATCATGGCCAAAACATGGAGGCAACCAAGACATCCTTCACTTGGTGAATAAATAATTAAACTATGATACATCAGATAATGGATTATTATTCAGTGCTAAAAAGAAATTATTTATCAAACCATGAAAAGACATGGAAGAAATGTAAATACATATTACTAAGTGAAAAAAGGCAATCTGAAAAGGCAACATACTGTATGGTTTCAATTATATTGTTCTAGAAAAGGCAAAACTATAGAGACAGTAAAAATATTAGTGGTTGCCAGGGTTTGAGGTGAGAAGAACAAATGAGTAAGAGGAGAATTGAGATTTTTTACGACAGTGAAAATTATATGATGTTATAATGATGAATGCATTTTATTATACATTTGTTCAAACCCATGTAGTATATAAGAACACGAGTAAAGGGGAGCCTGGGTAGCTCCATGGGTTGAAACCTCTGCCTTCAGCTCAGGTCATGATTCCAGGGTCCTGGGATTGAGCCCCGCATCAGGCTCTCTGCTCGGCGGGGAGCTTGCTTCTTCCTCTCTCTCTGCCGGCCTCTCTGCCTACTTGTGATCTCTGTCAAATAAATAAATAAAATCTTTTAAAAAAAAAAAGAACACGAGTAAATGGTAATGTAAACTATGAACTCTGGGAGATAATGATGTACCAATGTAGGTTCAAAAATTTTAACAAATGCCCCACTCTTGCAAGGGTAATGAGGAAGGCCATGCATGCATGGGAGTAGGAAGAATACGGCAAATCTCTGTGTCTTCCCCCCTCATTTTGCTATAAATCTGAAACAATTTTAAAGAAAATGAAATCTTTAAAAAAAATTAATGAGAGTTTTCCTCACATCGAGGCAGAAGAAAGCTAAAAAGAATGCTTCCCTTCTAACAACAAGAAAAAGGCAGATAAACTACAAAATCCTACATATTCTTGAACTTATCAAAAAGCTGGTGTCACACACGGGCCGGTGCTCTGTGCGAGGGATCCCCACAAGATCCTGGGAGACTCCGACCCGGGAGAGCTCAGGGATCTACGGGGTTCAGAGACTCCAGGTGGGACTCTGCCAGAGACAGAGACGTTTGGTCACAAGCTGGGTGAGCTCAGAGCGCTCCCAGAAGCCAGTGAGACGGGACTGATTACGCACGATTTTCTCCAAGCGCGGCCGAAGGCTGGGGAGACGGGAGTGATTAAATGCTTTTCTCTGAAGGCGCACTGAAGACTGGGGCCCCTAGCTCTCACCTCCTCTGAACCGGAGATTGGGAGGCCGCCATTTTCATTCCCGTCCTCCGGGCTCTACGGAAAGCGTTCAGGGAACAAAAGCTCCCAAAAGCGAACCTGAGAGGATTACTTAGCCCGGCCCCTGGTAAGGGCGGTGCAACTCCGCCTGGGGCAAAGACACCTGAGAATCACTACAACAGGCCTCTCCCCCGGAAGATCAACAAGAAATCCAGCCAAGACCAAGTTCACTTAACAAGGAGAACAGCGGATTCTTATCTGGACAAAATGACAAGGCGGAAAAACTCACCACAAAAAAAAGAACAGGAGGCAGGACCCAAGGCTAGGGACCTAATCAATACAGACATTGGAATCAATACAGATCTGGAATTCAGGATGACGATTCTCAAGGTTCTAGCCGGGCTCGAAAAAGGCATGGAAGATATTAGAGAAGCCCTGTCAGGAGAAATAAAAACCCTTTCTGGAGAAATAAAAGAAATAAAGTCTAATCAAGTTGAAATAAAAAAAGCTATTAATGAGGTGCAATCAAAAATGGAGGCTCTTACTGCTAGGATAAATGAGGCAGAAGAAAGAATTAGTGATATAGAAGACCAAATGACAGAGAATAAAGAAGCTGAGCAAAAGAGAGACAAACAACTACTGGACCACGAGGGGAGAATTCGAGAGATAAGTGATACCATAACAAGAAACAACATTAGAATAATTGGGATTCCAGAAGAAGAAGAGAAATAGGAGCAGAAGGTATACTGGAGAGGATTGTTGTAGAGAATTTCCCTAATATAGCAAGGGGAACAAGCATCAAAATCCAGGAGGTGCAGAGAACACCCCTCAAAATCAATAGGAATCGGTCCACACCCCGCCATCTATTAGTAAAATTTACAAGTCTTAGCGACAAAGAGAAAATCCTGAAAGCAGCACAGGACAAGAAGTCTGTAACGTACAATGGTAAAAATATTAGATTGGCGGCAGACTTATCCACAGAGACCTGGCAGGCCAGAAAGAACTGGCATGATATATTCAGAGCACTAAACGAGAAAAACATGCAGCCAAGAATACTTTATCCAGCTAGGTTATCATTGAAAATAGAAGGAGAGATTAAAAGCTTCCAGGACAAACAAAAACTGAAAGAGTTTGTAAACACCAAACCAGCTCTACAGGAAATATTGAAAGGGGTCCTCTAAGCAAAGAGAGACCCTAAAAGTATTACCAGAAAGGAACGGAGACATTATACAGTAACAATCACCATACAGGCAATACAATGGCACTAAACTCATATCTCTCAATAGTTACCCTGAATGTAAATGGGCTAAATGCCCCAATCAAAAGACACAGGGTTTCAGAATGGATAAAAAAACAAAACCCATCCATATGCTGCCTACAAGAAACTCATCTTAGACCTGAAGACACCTCCAGATTGAAAGTGAGGGGGTGGAAAACAATTTACCATGCTAATGGACTTCAGAAGAAAGCTGGGGTGGCAATCCTTATATCAGATCAATTAGATTTTAAGCCAAAGACTATAATAAGAGATGAGGAAGGACACTTCATCATACTCAAAGGGTCTGTCCAACAAGAAGATCTAACAATTTTAAATATCTATGCCCCTAACATGGGAGCAGCCAACTATATAAACCAATTAATAACAAAATCAAAGAAACACATTGACAAGAATACAATAATAGTTGGAGACTTTAATACACCCCTCACTGAAATGGACAGATCATCCAAGCAAAAGATCAACAAGGAAATAAAGGTCTTAAATGACACACTGGACGAGATGGACATCACAGATATATTCAGAACATTCTACCCCAAAGCAACAGAATACACGTTCTTCTCTAGTGCCCATGGAACATTCTCCAGAATAGATCACATCCTGGGTCATAAATCAGGTCTCAAC
>RCUC01039567.1:0-23385 GCA_003697995.1 Taxidea taxus jeffersonii | reverse complement strand
GGGGGGGTGGCCTCTCTGGATTTGCCACTTGTGGGGTCCCTGCTCAAAGAGCAGGGTCCCCACACAGTCACAGATCACAGTTTATTGCAACCCTGAGCTGAGAGCCCACTCCTCAGCTCCATCTTTGCAGCCAGCCTCCCTGTTCTAATACCTGGGAGCTCTGCTGCACTCAGGCACCCCTGGTCTTTCTGTGACCTCAAGGGTCCTGAGACCATACTGTCCCAGTGAGGGTTCCACCCCCAGCTTAGCCACTGGAGTGATGTCCCTCCACGGAGCAGACTTCTAAAAGTTCTGAGTTGTGCTCTACTGCTCTATCACTTGCCAGTAACCAGAGAATGGAGGCTTCCTCTCCTTGCCATCTATCTTCTCAAAGAATGCCTCAGATTCATTTTTCTGCATGTCGCTCTTCTGTTCATAGAATTGCTGCTGTTCTTTTCTTCAATCTGCTGTTGAGTTTGTAGGTGTTCAGAATGGTTGATACTATCTAGCTGCATTCCTGGGACCTGACAAAATTTAGGTCTCCTATTTCTCTGCCATCTTGCTCCTCTAACCATATTCTTAATATTAAAGAGTAGCACGGTTGTCATGTGAGAAAGGATACTATTTTTGAAATATCTTGGCTTTTTTTCACCCTATTTCCTTTTTCTCCGTGGTCTTCCCTCTCACTTAAATTTAAAGCCTTTGTGTTTTCATTATCTCAGAGAAAGGATAAGAATCAAAAACTGAAGTTATTGAATTATCTTTCGGCATTTAAGTCCTAAAAGCCAAGACTCTTAAAGGAATGAAAGAGACAGAATATACAAGCAATTGCAAGAGAAGAATAAATCTTTCCTGCCCCCTCATGAGGCAAGCAGGAGAGAAAACTGGAGGAAAAGAAATGTGAACATAGTCATCGATGAATACTAAAGAGGGGACCTAGTGCTGTAATTTAAGGGCTGGGCCCTGGTGGAGGTCAAATCTTCAGGTAAGTTTAGAGAATGTTATTGATCTGTGTGCACTCCCTCCAGAGAACCCAGAGGTAACAGTGAAATCCTTGGGAAAAGATGAGTGCATGGTAGACTTAGATATGCTAGGAACTTAGGCAGCCTCAGAGAACTCTCCATATTCCAACGGTGGTATGGGAGCAACACAGCAATTCCCAGAGTTATACAGAAATAAACAGAAAAAGAATGACCTTAATGGGTCATGCACACAAGAATGAAGATGCTGGCAATTCAGTGGGCACCTGAGCTATGCAGAGAAGATACTTGAGACCAGCTCCTGTGTAGTCTCTATCTCCCCCAAAATTGGTACAGTGAAGTGCCCCCCACACCAAATAATCAAGACACCATCTCAGGGAAATAAGGGAGCTAAAATTGCCTGAGAGTACATTTTCACTAACTCAAAGAATCAGAACTCAAAGTAGAAACCGAGGTGAGTTATAAAAAAATAGAATTACCCTCCTTGCACTTCTGAGATTCTGGGCAGAGATTTACACTGTTATATGTCACACATAAATGCAAGGAGATGCTCCCTCCATTTGTTTGTTGAACTAAATTTGTTAGAAAATTTCAGCTGCCTTCCAAGACTAATGGATGTCGTGTTAGAAAAAAGAGGGGAGTTAAATGAAGAATTCTTGGCACTGCTTTGGCGTTTTTGGAGGTAGAACTTAAAGCTATGTATGGGGCACTACATGTTTGCTAACCATCCTTCCTCTTTCTGACTGTAACCTCCTGGAAGATAGAGACTGTGTCTCTCTTTGTTTCACATTCTCCCCCAGTGCCTTGTACTGGGCTCCAAGTACAGGGGACTTTCAATATGCATTGTCAGCCACCTGATGGACTGAGGTCACCATGGAAAAGAACCAAGAAAGAATGCTAAAGCAAAACACAGTGAGAGAGCTAATTCTAAAAAGCACTTACTTCCTCTCCCCACTTCCTGCCACAATCCTATTTTTTCCCTCTTGCCAAACATATGTGCCTGAAGAACTTTTCAGAGATTACTGAAAAGAAGTAGTAATCTTTCCCTTGTGTTCTTAAAGAGCACAAAATATTGATTCAAGTAGTGCAGGATATAAACCTCAATAATATACCAAGGTGGGTGAGATTTTTATTTATAAGTAGGGAATGCATTCTTAGTTTCATTACTGAAGCTGCACTTAGCACCACCACTTAATACTGTCTTTATAAACTCTTCATATAGTAGAGAGTGGTCTAAAGATCCCTGGTGGGTTGCCCTATGAAGAGAACAAAGAAAACCCTTAAGTGGCCCGAGCCCCATGTAGCATTAGCGCTTCATCAAAGATGCAGCTTCTCCTTTTGATCCTGGAGATGATGGAAGTTAAAATGACCCATTAGCACTAATAGGATCTTGCCAGCAAAATTCCGTGCATGGGAAGGAGATATGCTTTTTAATGACCCTGTGTGTGAACAAAAGCCAGGATAGACATCTAATAAGGGACAGGTTCCTACAGACCTGAAGCCAGCCTGTTACCCCTTCTCCAGGCTGATGAAGGGTTGAGTTTTATTCCTGTCCTTTAAGTAGGCCATGTATGCAATGACAAGGCAATGATGGAATTGGGGCATTTTTTTACCAGGAGATGCTGAGAATATGCATAAACCCAGATAACCTCAAGCATTTGGAACATATATATTTTTTTAAGAAATCTCCAAATACCCGTATCTTTAGACTAGTGCAACACACACACACACACACACACACACACACACACTCTCAAGACTGTTAACTGTGGAATGCACAATAATGAGGAAGGAATTGTGCACAGGATTTTTACTTCTATGTGGCTATAATCCTCGGCACTGCTGCATACTGGTTGTCTTAATGCAGGCACATTAAGTTACATAACTTCTTTCAGAGTCAGAGTCTTCATATGTGAAACGCCTACCTCCCAAGTCTGTGAGGATTACAGAGAAGGTATGTGAGAGGCAGGTAGAAGACACACGTTCTGCACACGAGGGTTAATGGCATGACTGTTTACGTAGGTCTGGTGAGAAATGTGCCCCTACAGTGTACCTCATTCTAGGCTGATGGTAGTTAAGAGATACAGAAGAATGAGAGGTCTAGGCTGTCTCCTTGTTTCTAGTATAAATGGAATGACAAGACATCAAATTTACATCTTATTTGACTTGATTTAGTTTGTAGTCACATATGTACTTGATACACCCCTTGCCCTTTGCTATAAGAAGCTCAAGAGGTGGGGTGCCTGGGTGGCTCAGTGGGTTAAGTCTCTGCCTTCAGCTCAGGTCATGGTCTCAGGGTCCCGGGATCGAGCCCAGCATCGGGCTCTCCGCTTAGTAAGAAGCCTGCTTCCCCCCTCTCTCTCTGCCTGCTTTTCTGCCTACTTGTGATCTTTGTCTGTCAAATAAATAGATAAAATCTTAAAAAAAAAAAAAAGAAGAAGAAGAAGAGGAAGCTCAAGAGGCTTCTTGAACATTTTCTGTTACAAACTCAGCTGCACTGAACCCGGTAGCAAAAGAGGACAATGACTTGATAAATATTTTCTAATCTGATGTAAACAGATTAGGAAACACAAGAATTCTATGAAGCCCAAGGGCCAGGTTAAAAGATTCAAGGTGAATGCACCTTATAAAATCAGAAAAAATAAAAGGCTTGTGTGGACTTCGATTGTAATGTGACGCATCACAGAAGACTTTAGATCAGAAGAAAGTGTAGGATACATTACTCTGTAAGAGCATAAATGTAGTGCCAGGCCTGGAGAAGAGCACAGATTAAATAAATACAGCATTCAAGAAAGTATAAAAGGCCAGACTTGGCTGGAAGGCAGGAGTTCCTGAAGGAACCATGATAAACAATGTTGGATCAGTAAAGTCAAAGTCTATTGAGTAACACCATAGAATTTATGACTATTGGTTTAAAAAAAAAAAAAAGACAATGAGAAATCCAAAAATAAAAGTCATGCAGACTAGGAGACAACAGAATCTGAAGCAATGATAATTTGGACAGAAGCAAGAGGACTGCATTTAACACTAAACATGTGGAATTTGAGTAGGAGTGATCCATAGGGATCAGATGATATGAACCAGGGTCTTTGGGAAGAGAGCTGAGCTGGAAGTCATGGCTTGGGAGCCATCAACCAAAAGCAGGTAAATGAAGTGGTGTAAGACGCTTTCTCTTTTGTTAAAACAGGAAGCATACGGCAATTAGAGTCAGGACTCCAAGCTCTGCCTTACAGCAGCAGAATGCAAGTGTCAAGGTATAATTAGTTCTTTGACTCAGCTTTCCTGTTTATTCATATGAATTTTTTTTTTTTTGGTGCTTCTTATGCATCTCACTTTTCTTTTAATTAAAAAGAGCATACATTAAAAAGAACAAGTGCTCTGTAGATTTGGATGGCTAAAACTCTAGGGACACTTAAGAAGGTTCTTGCAATCTCTTGTGGTATTTGGTGGCGGGGGAAGCTGAAGTAGTACCCACTGCCTTTCTTTCCTGCTGGCTGGACTGGAGAAAGCACAATTTTGGAAGCTTGCTTTGGCAGGATTGGACTTTGGTCAGCAAATTGGAGCACAAGTCTAACTTTCCTTTCAATTCTTATTGTGACGGTTGGTAGAACAAGTACAATCAGATCAGGCTAATATCTGAGCCTTATTCTGAAGGAAAAGTGTCTTCCCTTACTCCAGGAAACAAGGGAACTCTGCCCCCAAATCTGTATCATTATCTTCAATTTTAATCTTTGTTGCACATTGCAAATGAACATCCACAGGTCAGATCTTGACCACATACCTTAATACAGGCTTTTCTTTGACAGACAAGTTAAATCTAAACCTGTTTTTGTAATAGGTGTGCCCTGTTAGAAGTAAAATCATCTTTAATCCCCGGGGAACAAACATTTATTTACTTTATGGTTTGTTTTGTTTTGTTTTATTTTTCTGGGAATAAAGCTAAAGTCACTATTTCCTCTGACTACTTAAAGGAATTGTGTTAAATTTCTGAAGGTAAAAGCATGGGAGTCATTAATATTTCTGTAACACATTAAGGCTTAAGAGTAGACAAATGCAAACTTTTAACAAACCACACATGGGACTGAACAACAAGGACCAACCAAGACCCCATCTAAGATCAGAGGACACCAAATGTTCAATACTCAAGTCAAAGTTAGCAATTCAAGTAGGTATTTTGCTCTGATTCAAAATCTGTTTTCTATAGGTCTCTTTAAAAAGCCAGGTTAATTTTAGAAACTCTTTGCTGAGGAGATGCTCAGCGGTCACCAGTTTGGTTTATTAGTTGTTCCCTAACTTCTCTATACCTTAGTCTTTCTTGATATATAAGGTTTAGTCCTAAAACGACCTGGCTTTACCTCTGTAGAAAATACCTGTAAACCCACTATCTTTAGGCTTACCCTGGCTTTCTAAGCTCAGCCTAAAATCAAGCCATCATCTTTCCCCTGCACTAGAAAATTACTTCTAGACTTCCCTGTTTACAGCATTCACATTTCTCATCTCCTTGCTATCCAAACTAAAATTTTAAAATCATTTTATACTGTATTCTGTATCTCATGCCTTTCATTTAAATTATTGCCAAGAACTGATGACTTAGCTTTGCTAATACTTCAGACATTTGTCTCTCTGTTGGAAAAAAAAAATTTTTTCCCAGTCCTTGTCTACCTTTCCCCTCATACATCTTTCTGTGTTAAGCAACTTTATGTTCTCATTTTCACTTATTAATCACTGGGTAACTGGATGAATGGATGGATTGGCGGGTTTGCACTCGCTAAATAATCACTTGAACTATAAAGACAGAGTGAAGGTTATATGAATATAGCAGTCATGTTCACCCCTCATTCCCTCCACCTAAAATATAATGAAGTTAGTTTGGGGGAATTTTTCTTCTACCAACTCCTTTCTTGAACACAGAAGTGAAGCCATCCAACTCATGAAGAGAATTCAATGTAGTGACATTTTTTTCTCCATTCTATTTTTTTTTATATAAGATTTTATTTATTTGACAGAGAAAGATCACAAGTAGGCAGACAGGCAGGCAGAGAGAGGGGAAAGGCTTCCTGCTGAGCAGAGAGCCTGATTCAGGGCTCAATCCCAGGACCCTGGGATCACGACCTGAGCCAAAGGCAGCAGCTTAACCTACTGAGCCACCCAGGCGCCCCTTTTTCTCCATTCTAATAGAGCAATCCATGATCAATTTTTTTAAAAGATTTACTTATGTATTTGAGAGAGAGAGTGAGAGAGAGAGGGTGTGCATGAGCAGGGAGGGAGGGGGAGAGAGAATCTCAAGCAGACTCCCTGCTGAGCACAGAGCCAGAGGCAGGCTTGATCTCATGACCCATGGGATCATAACCCCAACCTAAACTAAGAGTCAGACACTCAACTGACTGAGCCATCCAGACACTCCAATCCATGATCCATTTTAAGTAACATATATTGAATTTATTTGCAGACAGAGGCAGACAAAAGACAGAAGTACAGAAACAGCTTAGGCTATGAGAAGCCCCTCAGGAGTGTTTTGCCATTAAAATACTTGCAAAAATCTTTGTGGGAAATTAAACTCCAGCCCACCCTGGCACTTTGCCTCATTCTGTCTCTGGCCATTCTGTCATTCTCTGTGTTCCTCCATAAAAACATATGATCTAAGTTATGTGGCCTCCATAGATGCACTTCACACTGTGGACCTTTTACACTATTTTTCCAAACTCAATTCTGTTCCCCTGTTGGCATCACACTGAGGCACGCATTTACTATTTGTGACGATAGAACAGCACCAAGCTGGCTTGGTGGACTCCTGACACTCTGTCCTGGGAAATCTCTTCATCCCGATGTGCACCAACTATGGTCTCACTCCATGCAGCCCTTGGGCCACCACTCAAGGACTTCTAGGAGTAGAGTCTTTCTGGTCTGCAGCTACTATGTCTTAGCTCCATGCCAGCCACAGGTATTCCTGATCCTTCAGCAGGCTCCACATCCAATAGTAGATTGCTTTTGCTAAAAAGACTCTCCATTTCACAAAAGTCACTGAGACAACAGAATTTAAATGTAGAGCCCTGTCCAAGTGAGAGAGAGAGAGCCTCCCCACCGCTTTGAGTCCCAAGCACTGCTATGGTCAAAACCAGAAAAGAGCCGTGATTTTAGAGTAAAACAACGACTGTCGGTGCAGTATTCTAAACTTCAGTGAGCACTTGGCCATGTATCATTTCATTGGATTTTTGCCTGTTGAGTGACAAAAGGGAGTAACAGTTATCTTGGAGACATGTCACAGATAAAGACACTATGGCTCAAGGCTACAACGCCAGAAAATGGCAGGGCCTGATTCCAAGCACAGGTCCACTGAAGCTATGATGACTTTCACTGACTCTGAACTGGTTTATACACTTGTATATTAAAAACGGTAAGTAGCCAATTGGGGTAGTTCCACTATTCTAAAATACAGGAATGTTTTAGAGTATCTTGGCCAGTGGAGGAGAGTAACAGTAATAAATGTTAGCAGGAGCCCATGCACACTGACACAGATGCCCAGGGCAACAGGAGGCTCAACTGCATGCTAACGGAGTAATCTCCTCAAGACAAAATCAATTTGCTTCCACAGAAATATTAGGTATCACAATCCAGACGAGTGGGTAGAATTCTTAGGACTCCCCAATTTGATTTTTAGATATGGCAGCTATTTTTCAACTGCCTCCTACCAAGTTAAGGAGGACACCTGCATTCTTCGATGGCCAAGCTTAATACCTGTTTGTGACAGGTGTATGTGTGTGTGTGGGGGGGGGGGATCTGATCAAGTTTACATCCAGACTTGAATGTTTTCCTTGTAGTGAGCATTAAGAGTAAATATTGTCATTATGTTTATAAACAGGACACAACATGCTTTCGCCGTTCTGAAATTTTTGTTTCTATCTGATATTCTCAAAACAAACTTGACCAAAAAAGATTTTTTTTTTTTAAAAGGAGAATTATAAATCTTACAACACGAAGACAGATTCTGTTTGTGTGTTCGGCCAACAGACAGTGAGGGAAAGCTGGTGGGCATGCTAAATGGGAAATAATAAAATGGAATTGCTACAGAGGTGTGTGTAGCAATCCATCTTCTTCTAAACCCACTCTACGTCCGTGACACCATGGCAGATGGGGTACGAGTTCAGGCATGTAAATTCATGCCAAGCTCACTTTGTCTCGTGGTTTTGTAAACTTGCCTGTAGGTGAAAACGCAGTTCAGATAGTATCATTATTCTTCCCGTTCCTCCTCTGATTGAGAGCCAATGTAGCTACCTCAGACATCCTTTTAGCATCAGACAGTCCTGTCACCACTTCCTGTTTCATTTCTCACTCAGCGTGTGATGCTGTCTGGGACCACACATGGCTTGCAGAGGTTCTCCATCTCAAAACTAATGTCACACCTTAAACATGCACAGAGCCTCGGTTTGGGTGCTCTGCCACCTCCTGTTCTCTTTGATCCTCACACCAGCTCTTCCCGATAGGCAGGAAGTTATTATTAACCCCGTGTGGAGGTAAGGAAAACACCCTTCTGAAAAGGTAAGCTACTTGTCCAAGACAATGCAACCAGTACCAGGAGAATGACACCAAGAACTCCAACTCCCAGGCTACCTCTTCTCCCACGACGCTACGCAGCCTCCTGTTGTTGCTAAAAACCATCCCAGTGACAGGAATAGAACAGGTAGAGGAGTTTAGAAACGACTGTTCCTGAAATTAATGCAGACTTATAACTAAGGGACCACTAAGAGGACCTATGCAAATCTTCTCTTTCCTAAGATTTTGAGTGGTTCTGTATAGCAGTTTGGCTTTCTTTCTTTTTCAAAATAACTTTCTTTAACTCAAAGAAATTTTCTTTTCCTATTTCAAAATAAAGGAACATTTATTTTGGGTGGGGAGGAGCTAGTGCTATACGAGGTAAGTTTAGAAGAACACCTCTTTCCCATAATAATGGCCTGTTTAATGCAGGTCAAAAAAATGACATCTGTTCTCAAGTAAGATATACAGAATAAAAGAGGGTAAAGCCACTGGTGGTTTTTGGACAGCATGGAAGGACAAAAATGATATAAAGTACACCAAAAAAACTTCATGGACATTGCCAAAAAATCTTCTAACATACATGAGCTTTATAGAGTCAAATAAAACTCTTATTTTTTTTTTCTTAAGTATCTGAACTTCTTTTTCATTTTTTTTTTCAAAGAAGGGATTCTTTTTGTGCCTGAAAGATGGAATATTTTGAATCAGGCTATCAAATCTCACTGGAATACTATAATTCTCTACTGCATATCTCCAAATAATTTGTTTTTCCAATATTTAAATTACTCTTAAGGAGAAATGCAAATACTTAACAACAGTGACAAAAAGGGGAACAGGGTACAAGGTGGTGTGGGCAACCTTCCCTAAAGGCTAGCACAAGGAAGGGCTTAACAATAGAATGGACTGAAAATAACCTACTGGTACAAGCTAAAGACTGATCAATCAATGTCCAATCATCCAACCAAGTACTTAATTTGCTTGGGCAAATTTTAAGTACCTATAAATATAAATTTCTATAGAATACATGTTAAGAACATAAAACAGTTAAAATTGTTATCTATGGGGCACCTGGCTGGCTCCGTGGGTTAAGCTTCTCCTCTGGCTCAAACATGATCTCAGGGTCCTGGGATCGAGCCCCACATCAGGCTCTCTGCTCAGCAGGAGCCTGCTTCCCCCCTTCTCTCTGCCTGCCTCTCTGCCTACTTGTGATCTCTCTCTCTCTCTGTCAAATAAATAAAAATAAAATCTTAAAAAAAATGTTAACTATAATGCTTAAGACTTCAGAGGCTAAGGAAACAGAACCAATACATAGGTTCTACGCAAGCATATGGGTGGGAAGAACATGTGGAAAATCGAAGTAGAAATATCTAGTTCTCCTATAATTACCACAAGTGAAGTTTTCAGCACTATAAAACGTAGTCATGTGTAAGTTTGAAGTTTTATATGGAAGAGGGAATTTTTTCTTTATTATATAACATTTCACCCTAAGTGTTAAAGAAGCAGTATCTTTCACTAGAAACATTCAGAAGAAATTCCATTTTGTGTGTTGGCAAATACACATAGTGGTATTTAAATACTTCCACAAACCTGGGTTCAAATTCTATTTCTAGGGAATTCACTCAGCCTCTTTGAGTCTCTGTTTTTCTCATCTGTAACGTGGAAACACTAGTATCTCACTCATCTAACTGTTGTAAAGATTAAGAAGCCACAGCATGCCTGAGTGGCTCAGTCATTAAGCGTCTGCCTTCAGCACGGGTCATGATCGCGGGGTCCTGGGATCCAGCCCCGAATCAGGCTCCTTGCTCTGCCGAAAGCCTGCTTCTCCCTCTCTCACTCCTCCTGATTGTGTTCCCTCTCTTGCAGTCCCCCTCTCTCTCTCTGTCAAATAAATAAAATCTTTAAACCAAACAAAAAAGATTAAGAAGCCACACCTATGAAAAAGAATATCAAAATTTAAGTCCTGCCTGAAGGACCAACACAATAGAGATAAAATAATCTGAGTCTGAGACAGACAAGCCAACACTCTTCCTGACTGCAAAATTTTTTAAAAAAACTTTTATAATGTAAAAGGATCATAGAATTGTCTTAAGAGTGAGCCCAAACATTTCCTCTAAGCCAGTATATGGTACAAATACATTTTGAAGTGATAGTTTGAGGTAAAAAATAATACTGTAGCTTAATTATATTTGAACATCATGCTTATTTAATTTAATGATTTCACATTTAAGCCCTTAATACAGTGTGTGACACACAGGTACTCAATAAATGACATTATTTATTAAGTTACTAATTATGATGCTGATGGCACTAATGAAGGTGGTTTATACATCCCTGAACAGAGAACAAAGACAAATGCTAGGCCAGGAGACAGTTTCTTTCACAAAAACATTCAGTTTTGCATATCACCCTGTTGCTGTGCATGGTTCAAACTTGTGTCCCAGCAAAAGAACAAATAATTCTTTCTCAGAACATCAAGCTTATCAAAAATAGATTGAACCACATGTGTACAATTTATAAATGCCAAAGGTCTGCTGTGTTGTAGATAGAGTACATTAGCACACGACCTTAAAGGGCTTGGAGAAGTCTTTTTCCAGTCTTGGGACTTCAAGGGGAACCAGCCGTGGGCAATACAAATAGTGGATGTAATGAAGCCAGACCGAGTGGGGGGCAAGAGAGGTGGGGGAGCCTCGTGCTGCCTGCCTAAGAATGTTAATAAGCAACCTCTAAGGAACCTGGAGAAAGTAGCCTAAATATTGTCAATGCCTTCATATTGAGGTGAACCTTACAAAATCCCCTCTCCTTATAAATGCTTAAGTTTCAAAGAACTCTTTGGCTGATCTTTTGAACCGTTCTGAGAAATAAGATCTCATGTGTGAAATACTTGTAACAGTGCATGGGATTATGATAAGCCCTCAGAAAAGGTTAAAATAATTATTATAACTATTTAATATTTAATACCATTATCATTACTGTTTTGGTGAAATGTTTAACCTCCCTAAACCTCACCTCAGTTTCATCATCTATAACACGGAGCTTAGTATGGCAACCTGGCCACTTTGTCATGAAAATTGAAGAGATCATCTCTGTAAACCTCTCAGCTGATGCTTTGTAAAGGGTACATGATAATGGAGAGAACAGTGATGTGCCTTGCCTAAGGACACAAATAAAATAAATAGTAGGGATGCCATTTCACCTATGCTTTTCTGACCCCAGAGCAAGTGTCCTTAATTACAATGCTGTATTGCTTCTTGCTTATCCTCAAGAAAAACCACAATAATTAACTGCAGAAGTCAAGAAAGGACCCTTTTTAAGTGCAGAAAGAGAAAGCCACATTAATGTGGCATTAATAAGAAAGCCTGATTGACCTAATACAATTCCAAAGTAGTACTGGAGGTAACCTCCAGCATGTCAAAAACATGAGGCCCTCAGCAGCACAGTAGCATGGGAAACGTGCTTTGCTATGAGGGTCAGGACAGTGGAAATGGCTCTGAAGCAGCTCTACAGCGGTAGGGGTATCTTTGTCCTAAGCCCAACTCACTTTCCAGTCTGTTCTGATTTTGAACCATGGCTCAAGAGGAATTGTTCAAGATTAAAAGGAGAAACTAAAAACTACTGTGATCTCTGGGTCACGGTAGAAGAGAGCTGGATCCACATTATTACTAAACCCTAACTAAATGGAACCATGGCTGAACGTAACAGTGATATTTACTTTTGAGATCTATAAGGAACAAATGTAATATTACCCACAAGTCAGTCATGGCTGCTCTGTCCTTTATAGATCTAGAAGAGCCTGGTTTAAATGTTTCCAATTTTGCAGAGGATAAAAAATCTAGCATTCTCTCTCCCTTGTGTTTCCCCAAAATCCAAAAAGCCTCTTACTTCTGCTTCTGGCTTTTGTATCTCATGTGCTCTCTCTGACTCCAGATCAACAGTCTAACTCCACCCACAGGAGAATTTTATCCATGCAAGCATTTATTAATTTAATTGTATGAATATTTTGGTGGTGTGCAAAGTCCAGTTTTTCTACCATCTTGATGGCTTTAGCTCTGACCCCCAACCCCTGCTCCAGAACAAGGCAGAAACATCAGCTTGATTTTTGCATACAAACTTATAGATCACTTGATGACTCCCCCACCTCGATGGTTCCACTTAGATTCCCAAGTAATCTGTTCAAATATTTCTTCCAACAAATCCAGAGAATTCATAGTTTTGTACAGTATGACCCTGCCTCCTACCATCCCTCATCCTAGTCACAGAGAGGATGTTATGTTCCAATCAACCTTACTCTCCTAGAATTTGGCACTAGGACTGAAACTCAAGTGAGCCTCTTGTGGGTATCTGAATTGCTCAGGGGTGAAAAGCCAGATCCCTTTCCCAATGCCTACGATAGCAGGGAAAGCCAGTGTGCAAAGAGGGAGAATAATGAGGGCTTTTTGGGGAACCAAGAGAAAGCAAGCCACAGCCCCACGGGAGACCAAGAGAGTGAAGATGCTGGCTTGTTGCTGACAGGTTTCCCAAATATGGCTTTCATGAGGTCCAGCCTTAAACTTTTTCTGTCTGGCCCTTGGGTTCCTTGAATGATATACTTTGAGTCACTTCTCCTTTTTTCACTGAAGTTAGTCTGAATGGCTTTATGCTTTTTGTACCCCCAAAGACCTTTGTCTAAGTCTCCTTTTAGAAAAAAAAGAAACAAAGAAAGAAAGAAAGAAAAAAAAAAAAAAAAAGAAGTTGCCCATGAAAACTCTGAAGACCCAAGTACCTCTTTGGTAAGAGAGATGTTACCAAACTTGGTTTCTCAGATGGCTCTGACACCGGGAGCTCTTGACCAAGAAGCTCAACTTCTAAAAGACATATCAGCTGCATGCCAGGCATTCCCTGAAGAGAGATGAACACTGAAGGCCTAGCTCCAATGAGATGAGGTCTTATGAGCAGTCGCTGACCCTTAAGAACTCACCTCAGAACCTGTAGGCACGTTCTCCTCCACAGCATAAATGTCACCAGCTGTAAAAGCTCTTCTTATCTAATCACTGTCCTGTTGGGACATGGTAAATGGGCATCTTGTCCAAAAGGCATTTGGGCACTTGGTTCAGATTTCCAGGACCCCACCCATTGCCATGGGAGGACTGGGAAAGGCTATTTCTCTGGAACAGGACCTCTTCTCTGCTATTCCAAGCACACAAGTCAAGACATATGGCTGTCAGAGTTCAGCCAGTGTCAAGGGTAAGCAGAAACCAGCATCAGGGCTTTAAGAACCTGTTCACCTGCCCTAAAGCAACTGAAAACTGGGAGGATCGGGGTCTTTAAAGTTGCAACAGAAATAAAAAGGCAACACACCACCAGTCTCTTGAGTCTAGGGCTGACCACATGAAGAGTCTTCTCCACAAAGACCATAGAAGTTCTCAGATTTCATTTCACCATGTCACTCCAGGCTTTCACCTGCAGCCAACTGAGTTATTATGAGCAATAAAACTTGTCTTCCCTGGCCTATGGTAAAAAGTGTTCAACTGGGAATTAGAAGACCAGATCTAAAAACACTAATTATCTGTATGGTGGTGCTGGCACATTTCCCCTGAGCACACTGGTCTCATCTGTAAAAGAAACAACTCAGACCAGTCTGTCTCTCAGATTACTTTGAGCTCTAAGCTCCTATGATCCTAATGGTGGGAAGGTAAACTTCAAATAATAGGTTTAGAAGGCGTAGAAAAATTTAAACATAGCAAACCTATGCCCAATGTGGAAGAGACTCCAAAACAAGTACAATGAGTGGAGGAATACAAAAGAAAGCAGAATCGTTGACTGGGAATAAAGAACTTACAGTCTGTTCAGTTGTCTAAGTTGGTCCAAGGGAAGCAGAAGGAGGAACTTGCATTCCCAATGTCAGAGAGCAGGTCGAAGACAACTGGGCATGGGGAGGAGACGTCTCATGGGGAGTGGGAGTGACAGTGAGATTTGAACACACTCACAAAGGCCTTGCAGTAAAGAGACCAGACTTAGACTGATATTTGGAAAGCCTGGGAATCCACTGGAGACACCAGGAGAGAAACAATTGTTTCCTATCTCTAATTGTCTTTCATTCTTGTGTGGGAAACAGAGTAACAGATGTCAAGTCTTACTTTTACATACTCAGAGCCTGATTGTCTCTATTCTGTACTGTGCCTGCAAAGTGGTCTCTTTTCCCCAGCTTGCCCCCATCCTCTGCAGTGAAGCCAAAGGAATGACTATGGATTGAACTCTACCCTCTTGCTTGAAACCCCTTCTTTCCTCCTTCTCACCTCTGGCATGACACTCAGGGCCCTTCTGAATAAACTAATCACCCTGCTCCCTTTTAAGAAGCCCACAGAGCCTTCCAGCTCATGGCCTCCTTCCCAGAGATGATCTTTCAAGTTCGGGTTTTATTCCAATGCAAATCTAGTTCTGTGTGTACAGCTACTTGGCCTGAAGAAGTAAGCCTAACCCAGAACAGTGGGGCAAAAGCCCATGGACTTGTGTTCTAGGAAGGTCCACTCACTGTATGAGACCACATCTTTGGGGGAACTTGAAAGTAAGATGAAGAGAGAGAGGAGGAGACAAAGTGGTAATAATGCACAGGGACAAAAGCAATAGTTTGAAGCCACAAGGCAGAAGCCAAGAGTAGGAGAAGGCAGGGAGCAGAGAGAAATTATCTCTAAGTGGGAGAAGACACCATTGAGAAGGGATTGGCAGTAGAGCTTGGAATTAGGGAGCAGTGGATAGTCATGTCCAAGGGAAAACCTGGGAGGGTTGCTCTTGAGATCCCAGTATGACAATCAGAACAAAGTTCTTATTCTCTGAGTAGCCTCATTGTTCATCAGTTGAAAGGATTTCTTGTCTCTCTTCCTAATGGATCCTTAAAATAATCTCCCATTAACTAAAGTAATGTGAATAAATCTCAGCTTTTCACAAATTAAAAAATATATATATCATAGAGACAGCTTAAGCAACAGGACAACAGATGCCTGCTTCCAGTTTCAATGCTATCTTTTGCTTTAAAAGGCTCTACTCAGAGTTGGACTCTTCTCTGAAAGTTTCTTTTTCAGCAGATTATCTGGGCAAGGCACACAGTCTGAAAATACACAGCTCAGGCATACTGAAACATGATCGGGACATGGGAATAAAATCTGAATCACGAAAGAACAGCAGCAATGATTTGTCAAAAGGCAACATTAAAGGGCAGAGAAAGGGGGGCATAGGCGTTATATTCAGGATTGCAGAGGGTAGGTGGCTGAGCAAGAGAGACAAGACCAAGATGAAAAGAATGTGAATACTATTCATCTTCAGCCTTTGCTGAGAGACTGAAAGTATTTGAAAGGGTAGTCCTGGTTGGCTTGTCTCTGATTATGGAAACTTTCAGGTTGTTTTCAGGATAAACAAGAGCAGGTGGCTGCTTTCAAAGTAAGATTTAAGGAGGAATATCAACAAGGTTAAAAAGCAGATAATGGTCAAAAGGGAAGAAGTGACAAGATAGGAAGACTGAGTGAGAGCTTGCTCAAAGCCCTTGAGGGCTAGGGATGGGGAGGGGCACGAGAACAAAGGCCCACACTCTGCCTGGGCTGACCTAGTTGGGGATTATTCACTGGTAAGTAGTTTGCTAAGTGGCCACCTGAGGGCACTGTATTTTCCACACTCAGAAATCTATTTTTTTTTCCCCCAATCAAGTAAATTATCCTCAATTTGCTAAAGGATAAACTTAAGTAATGCCCTAAAGAAGGGTACCCATGGAAAACAGGGGCTAAAGACAGTCCCTTCTGCCTATCTTTGTTCTTTTACTAGATTAATGTATGAGCAAGACTGACCTTAATTCAAATCCTTGGGTGAAATAAAATAACCTCATTTAAATCTATTTAGTGTTGAGTAGAAAGTCAATAAATATTAGCTCCTTCTCATATACATACATATACAAACATATAAATGTGCCAAATACAGGAACAAGAGAAGGAACATAAGGAGGAATTACAGGAGCTCTTTGTCTCTCTAAAGGGGGCAGGACTCAGAAGTCCCACAATGAATGTGCAGCTGTGCTAGGAAATCATTGCGGAGAGCAAATTTATGCTGCTCTTTTCATTGCATGATCCAGCTTGTACATAATACCAGAGGGAATAGAACACAAACAGCTGGGAAATAAAGATGAAAGCAAAATTGTATCAGCAGGGAGAGACACAGAACCCCCTGAGAACTCGGCAGTGTCATGAAAGATAATTTGAACAAGGTCACCTGCATGGGATTCCTCCTCCCTGAGAAAGATCATTAGACTCCTGCCCATTTCTGACCATCCCCAGTGGAGTCAAGGTGAAGAATGGAATAAATGGTCCCTAGCTAGCAAATTTCTACACTAAATTCCTGTCTACATAATGACACAGAGATGCAGATAAAAGCATATGTTATTATAAAGGCCCAAAACATTATTAAATGGCTGAAAACAAAGAAACTCTGCTTCAGCACAAGGAGAGCCTGTGGAGGTCCCCCCCCCCCACCCAATTTCAGGTTTGTAAGGCACGTTTTCGTGGCCTGATGCTGCCCTCTAGTGTCTTTTTGAGGTATGGGAAAATGAGGAAAAAAAAATACTTAAAATAACCCTGAAGTAACAACCCATGTCTCTTTGAACCAGGCCTGATGAAGCAAAACAAAAATAAAAATTCCAAAATAAAAGTAAAACCAGGATTTGTACTGCATTCCAAAGTGACTTAAATTTTGCTTCAACATGGACACCGCATCTTTTCAGGGTTTTGAAACACATGGCATCTACATTAGTGAGTGATCTTCAAAAATACAGACACCAGGGGCACCTGGGTTGCTCAGTGGGTTAAGCCTCTGCCTTTGGCTCAGGTCATGATCTCAGGGTCCTGGATCGAGCCCCGCATCGGGCACTCTGCTCAGCAGGGATTCTGCTTCCCCTCTCTCTTTGCCTGCCTCTCTGCCTACCTGTGATCTCTGTCAAATAAATAAATAAAATCTTAAAAAAAAAAACAAAACCAAAATAGACACCGACTATTTCCTGTACTTACTCTCAAGTGCCTAGGACTTCAGTCTGTCTGAAGCAGGATCCATAAACCTGCATCTCATGAACCTCACCACATGACTGTGAAGGGGTAATGTTGGCTGACCTCACCTTGAGAAGAACTAAAGATTATGGCAGAGGCTTTGACTGTAAAGTAAATAGGATAATTTTCTTTTAGTTCTTTAAAGGCAAATATACATGAAATAAAATGATGGACCAAAATAGGTCACCTTTCATTTTCCCCATATTTAGAGTGCCTGAATTCTACATGAGTAGCACGCTAAGAAAACAATGCTGTTCAGTTCAGAGTGAAGAGTTCCTGGATGCTCTCCTACATCAATCAGCCCTCCCTAATTCCAGTGGGTGTCCAAGTGGGAAGGAGAAAATGCCTGGTTGTTTTATTCATCCTTCCGAAATCCCTTAAACATGCCCTCCCCTAAAACTCTCCCTGGTGCCACCAGATTCGTTTTAATGCTCTGAAGTGGCTCCAGGTGTCCTGTTCTCTATCCTGCAAATGCCCCAAGTCAATCTGCTCCATGCGACAGAAAGCTTCTCATGACAGGAACTCTTTTCTCCTCTTCAAAGATGTACTCTGTGGGATGCCTCGGAGGCTCAGTTGGTTAAGAGACTGCCTGTCCTGGACTGCATCAGCGCTCCCTGCTCAGCAAGGAGTCTGCTTTTCAGTCTTCCCCTCCCACTTCTTGTGCATGCTCTCTCTCAAATAAATAAATAAATTTTTTCTTAAAAAAATGTACTCTCTATTCTTTGCACAGAGAAAGTGTTCAGTAAACACTCCTCATCTGGCCAATGCTTCTCACCACATACAGCAAAAGTTGGTGGTGATGGAATATAGGCGAAGTGTTGCCACATGACCACACTCCCTTCTTAAGCCACTTCTAGTGGGTGGCACATGTAGCAAGCGGGCTTCTGTGGGGTGATAATCACCGTTGGACCACACATTTAATTTATAAGTCCACAGCTTTGGCTTTTAATTTTTAAGTTTCAATTTTAGGAACTTACTCTCACTTTTTGGCATAGTCTGATAAATTTGGAAACACAGGAACTTCACGAGGTAAAGGGGGTTGTCATTAGTATAGAATCTCTATTCAGCTGGGAAATTCACTTCAAATTTAAATAGTGATTTTTTTTTAAATACAGACGCACTCAGTCAGAATTCACTGCTTAGTATCTAAATATTATATAAAATGCAATTTTTAACTCATCATTTTAGTTTCTGCTTTGTAGATAAAGCCTTTCTTACACTTGGAATCATGAAATGCTCAATGTTTTAATAAAAATCAGCTTGAGGGTCACTTGAATTTGTAAAAGTCCCCCCCACTCCAACCAGAAAGAAAGCTATACCATAACCTCCTATTATCCTCACTTCAGTTTTTTAAATGAACAATAAGCAAATATTTACCTCAGGAGACAGTGTCCTGGTTGTCCAGTGAGCTAGAACCCAGTGCCTTGCATGACTTCTCTATACCGTCAAAATTATATAGGTCTGTGCAAGTCACAGACATCCACCAACCAGGAACGGCTTCTTTTCCAGCCATGTTAGTGTCCCACACAGTGTCCGCAGTTTCCGGTAAAATTCATTTATGCTTACTGAGGTCTCCCTCTCCACAAACAGGACACCACCCACTTTAGCTTTGGTGGCTGACATGGCCAGGACACCAAATGTTATAAACTCTCTCTTTCCCTTGATAATTACCACCTGAACCCCCTGTGCAAAACAGAGGGACTTACAAAATAGGAAAATACGGAAAATGCACTCCATTCTCTTCAGTCAGAGAGAAGAAAGAGAAAGAGCTTTAGCCTGTTAAAGAGCATTTCCTTTGAATTTCATTTTCCTTCCTGAGCTAAACTAGTAGCCATGTGGACACAAACAGGATCGCTTTGAAGTTAACAGAGGCCCACTCTGAAAAAAGGAAGACAGCCATTATCACACATTTTTATGTGTTGAACAAATATAGTCCTGGGATTGTAAATATATTCTGAAATTACAGGATGTGAAACACTTTTCACCTTATTTAGAAAGAGCATTTTTCTCTAGAAAAAGTTGTGTTGGATTTTCTTTTTCCATTTCTCTAACTTACCCACGTATTTATCTTTTGAATCAAAGGAAAAGATCCCGTCAATATAAACCAGCAGCTCTTGTCAAGCAAAAATGTGCACACAACGATCCCGGCAGGGCTGTGGAGTGCATCAGGATAGGGGAGCAACGAGGGGGTGCCTCAGATGAGGGGCTGTGTTTACTGGCAGTTGTTTTTATCCCTAGACAAGCCATTCAAAGCTCAGATTTCCTACATTCATTAAAAAAAAAAAAAAAGATGCTGATAAAACCTGGTCTGGGGCACCTGGGTTGCTCAGTGGGTTAAGTTTCTGCCTTTGGCTCTAATCATGATCTGGGGGTCCTGGGATTGAGCCCTGTGTTAGGCGCCCTGCTCAGCAGAGGCCTGCTTCCTCCTCTCTCTCTGCCTGCCTCTCTGCCTACTTGTGATCTCTCCCTCTCTGTCAAATAAATAAGGAAAATCTTAAAAAAAAAAAAACACAAAAAAACCTGGTCCAGTCTTTGTTGCCATGTTAAATGAGATGCGGATATGTGTGTTCTTAGTGAATAACAAAGGCCCATTCAAATAGAAACTTCTGTTATTTTCTCCCATTATTGACATGTTTTCTAAGCATTAGTCTTGCTCACTTGAGAAATCAACAGGGAAGGGAAAAGTCTGTTAAACTTTCTTAGCAGCTGGTGATGGAAGCATTCCAACATGTGTGTGCGCGCGTGCGTGCGCGCGCGCGCGCGTGTTGGGGATAGAATGTTCTAGCAAATTCATTGCTGGAAACTTAAGGGTAAAGGCCAGGCTCAGACCCCTGTTGGTCAGTGGCTCTATAAGTATCCAGGAAACCTCACCAAGGAAAGAAAACGAGTAATCTCTAGAAGAAACTCCTTGGGTATCTAGTTATCTTCACCCCACATTGATTAAAAACTGTAGGGACTGAAGAAACTTGCAAGCAACCTACTCGTCTTTATAATATCAAGACTGAGAACATGTTTTCTCTTTAAATTTTAATCATGCGTCATGCATTCTTAGAGGTTGCATTTTTTGAGCTATTAAAAATACATATGTTTCTGCCACATTAAAGGGGAAGAGAAGCTTGTGTGTTGTATTATTAAGCATGTGTTGGAAATGAAATTCTGGCCAATCTTTGCAAACACTAGCAATACACACACTCCAAAAAAAAGGACCTGCCATGTGAGTGGAGCCCATGCGGGTTCATGCCTGTTACTCTGACTTGCTGTGCACTTACTTTTGAGGTCCAAGTTCCTGGCTCCCGCGGTGATTTGTGTTGTGATTTTTGTGTCAATCTTGACAGTGTGGAGATTGCTGGTGTCCCTTGATATCATCACATTGTGCCACTGATTGTCGTTGAGAGGTTTATTTGAGCTCCCTTTGATGAGGTTAGCACCATTTCCCAAATCAAACACATAATGTAAGTACCTGGGAAGAAAGCAAAGGTTGAGAAAGTGCCATTGTTTCTTGAATTTTTGATGGAGTCCAACTAGATACTACAAATGGAGACCTTTCTTTTTCCCATGTGGTTCAGTGCTTTCTAGAAGTCAGACAGTGAGTCGTACAGAGGCTCCACTAACAAGAAAGTAAGAAACAAGACGATTTCATCCAGGAGGATTACTCATTGCCTGCGTTGGTGAAAATTATTTTTTTTTATTTTTATTTTTTTTAATTTTTATTTTTTTTTTAAATTTATTAGTTAGAGAGAGAGAGAGAGAGCGAGCACAGACAGACAGAGAGGCAGGCAGAGGCAGAGGGAGAAGCAAGCTCCCTGCCGAGCAAGGAGCCCGATGCGGGACTCAATCCCAGGACGCTGGGATCATGACCTGAGCCGAAGGCAGCTGCTTAACCAACTGAGCCACCCAGGCGTCCCTGGTGAAAATTATTTTTAACAACATGGTCTACAACATACCTTATGACACTGGAAGGTCAGCTTTCATGGCTCATTCACTGTTTCTACCACAACCTCCGTCTTTTGCCAATTTCTTACACCTGCCCTCTTTTTGTCTTGAATGCCTGTTTCTTACATGGGAAAAGAGCACTCATCCTTCAAGACTCAGCTCTGATATCCACTCCCTGCCTCATACATTTTCCTAATTTCCCTAAAGACTCTCCTGAATCTTTGCACATGATCATCTGAGGCAACAGTTCATGCTGTTTTTCCATATCTATGTGTTTCCTGTTTTAGTGCTTGGTACGTTCTCTAGTCCATTTGTAGCTATGTTATAATGTTCACTGATTGAAGGAATGAGTACCCAATCAACGAAAAGACCTCAAATTTTCCTCACCGTTTCAAGGAAATTTTAGAAAAAAAAAAAAAAATCCTTCTAAATGCTTCAAGGAATTCTGATACAGAACTAAGTTTGAATTAACGAGATTTTGTGGAATTAAAGTAATCTGATTACTTCATATCAAGTAATGAGCACACATTTCTATACATTTGTAGGAACTCTTTGGTAGAATTACAGTGCACACAGTAAGGAAAACCACATTTGAAGTGTACAATTCATGGAAGGCTTATTATTATCATAACTTGGTATTATTTGTACCTTGTATATGAAAATGTAGGTATCTAAGACTACTGATTTTCTATTAACTTTATAAGATATCTTCATAAGATAAGTGATCTGAACAAATATATAATTTAAGCCATTCCCCCACACCCCTGCCCACTTCCTTAGAAGCCAACATATGTGTTAAATGTATATTTTTGGATATTGAGGTCCATTTTGCGAATTTTTATTTATTTATCACCAAACTTACATATACTCACCCTTTAACTAATTCAACCACAATAAAGTCATTTCCATCCCCACTATTATACAGAATTAGTCCATCTAGGGATGTTGTCTTGAACTGGAAAAAAAGATGCATAGAAGTGTAGGCTTGCAATGTAGCTAAGGCAACATAGCTTGATTTGGTCTTGAAGGTGACAGGGTCTGCTATGATGTTCCTGAAGCCAAATCTGGCATTGAGCTCACAGTAATCTATGTCACCATTTTTACACAAGTCAATGTACGCCATTCCATTAAATGTCAGGCTCTGGAGGTGTCCAATGAAGTTGGAGGGAACAGAAGACAGATACCGGCGTTCCGTGATGATGCCAGTCTCTATGTTATGAAATTCCAGCCTTGTGTGATCACCTGCCATTTGACCTAAAAGGGAAGATAATGTATTACTATGTGTTTTTAGTTTTTTTTTTGTACCTGAAAGAAACGCCCAACTTGAGACTTCATGACAATTATCACATTTTAAAATGCAAGGTTTCAAATACCCATTGACTTCAGTTACATACAGTAAAAACATGGCAGTGATATTAAAAGGTGAAGCTGGATACTTAACGAAACTTTCTTAGGTCAGGTTTTAATCTCTGTCCAAATTATAACCTTAGCAAAAATTAACTTTCAGTAAGCAAAGTTATATAATTTTTAAAGTAGAAGAAACAAAGAAAGCAAGAAATAGAGAAAAAAGAGAGAAGGAAGGGAAAGAGGGAGGGAGAGAGAGGAAAAGAAAAAAAAGAGGGAATGAATGAAGAAAGAAAGGAAAGAAAGAAGGGAGGGAAGAAGGAAGAAAAAGGCAGGTAGGAATTAAGGGCAATGATTATTGTCCTAAATCAAACCCTATAGAAAGTGATACATTCTAGTTTGGTGAGGACATGCATTTCTTTATAAAGAAATGCTCTTCAAGGGGCACCTGGGGGGCTCAGTGGGTTAAAGCCTCTGCCTTCAGCTCAGGTCATCATCTCAGGGTCCTGGGATCGAGCCCCGCATCGGGCTCTCTGCTTGGCGGGGAGCCTGCTTCCCCCCCC